>JAYEVE010001425.1:0-14296 GCA_036346375.1 Guadua angustifolia
ACTGCTTTCCGCTACTGCAGGACCCAGGAAAATAAATTTGGTCCTTTGGAAAGTCAATATTATGGGCGTATTTCATTTCTATAGAACGTTTTGGCAGTTTCCAAGCCTCAGCAACGTTGCAACAGGCAGATGTACTCAAGGACTCTAAGGTTACATAACATTGTGGGATCCGGTTAGTTTTTGTTACTGTTACTTTGGGTTATTTTTCTACGATTTAAGCACTTGTTATTTTTATTTTGGGTTGTTTTTTTATGATTTAAGAAGTACTCTGCGAGATATAATGTTTGAGTAAACAAAAAAAATATTTTTTTTTCAGATTTAAATAAAATTTAACCGGTAACTGGTGGTTGTCCTGAAAAAAACTGCAAATATAGTGATTGCAACCATGGATATACTCGCCCCAAAATTACATGTCTCAGCCGCTCTGGAGACAGAACAGCTAAATAATTTTACATATATCAGGACTAACAGCTAAGGTATTGTCACAAATTAGCATTGGAGGTTATACTACCGGATAAGTGATCCACTGAATTGTTCTCCAGGTATACAAGGTGCAGGAGGGGGAAGAGGAATAGCGTGCTGAAACTTCAGTACATGCCAGACTGGCTAAGAGACACCAGCTTACTGAAAATAGCGCAGTTTGCCCTAATCTAACTTGTTTGCTAGTATTTACATATTCACTTTTCCTAGTTACCCTTATATATCCATAACTTTACATATCAAGATCATCCGCAGCGCCACCGGAACACCAAGTCTTGTTGATGGTTCTGGGATTCGCATAGCCTCATCGATCATGACCATTTCGCCAAGGTTTTCATCACACCTTTCAAAATCTTTATAAACCACATTGTGTTCATAACAAAGAGCAGTGATGGCACAAGAAACGTCAGGTAATACCCAAAAGCATGCATCTGCATTATCTGTAGTCAATCGAAAAATAGAACAGTAAGAATGTGTCAGATGACATTCAGATGATGTCTAGTTTTAAGTGAAATAGAATTAACGCTTTGCAATGAAGATCTTAGTACCTGACTGTAGTGCAAATAGATGTGGTAAAACACGTACATGAACAAAAATATCCTTGCCACCTGAATGAAGCCAGTGAAGTCACTTTGCCGGTGCAATCATATGGGTACAGTTATTTACAAACTTATGAATGTAGCACGGTTTTTCAGTTTACTGATCTGATCTGATTCATTTATTATGTTTCTTCACTGAAGCTTTATGCTAAAACTTTCCATTTTCTTTTCTACAAAAAACTGAGCACAGTACAGAGAAAGATTGCTTCTTAATTTAATCAATGCTGTTGAATTATGAAATCTCACTCACCAACCATGCAACAAACATCAGAATACCATTAACCAAGTAAGCACTTGACTTTTTCAGGCCAGCAGTGTCAAGGAACCTTAAAAGAAAGCAGAACGACAACACATTACTATCAAATAATACCGACAAGCGAGAAGAAATGAAGCCTATTAAATCGCTTACCATCTCAAGTTGATTTCAGGGTCGTTGTTTCTGAAATAAGAACCATGTATGTGTAAAATTGCCCCTCCCCTGAAAACATTGTGTAAGCTATTGCAACTAGAGAAAGAGTATGATGGAGGACCTGAAATGGCAACATACAATCGTAAGATAACACGATAGTGCTAGCCAGGCACCAGTTGACATCTTTTTCACAAGTTGCCACACTTATGGCATGTGAACTTATTCCAAGCCAAATTAGATTAAATTAAATATAATTTGTTAGCAGTTTTGTTAGTGTATATGCAAAAGTTGGAAACCTACATATTCCATTCCACCAAGGGAAGGATACAACCAGAAGATCATTGCAAGATCAGTGATGAAGTAACCCACAGAAACCTGTCAAGCACACAGCCAGGACAGAGGTATGTCAATTGAGCGGTATGTCATTTGAGCAATAAAAAATGAGTCCAGCATAACAACTTAGCAAGAAGAAGCTTTGTCATTGATCATAATAACTGTACCCCTAGTGCGAAAGTGGAGACAATTGAATTACGGAATGTAACAGGTCCCTTAAGGCGATCAGAGAAAAGATCTGTAGACACAACAAGGTATAATGATATAGCTGTGATAAAGATCGCATGTGCACTGGACATACCCCTGAAACAGTTATAATTGGTTGTCACTACGAAATTTATGAAAGACAAAAGATCAGGGATTGAGAAATATAGACGTACTAGCTCCAACAAGACAGACCTGTTGTTCCACTCAATACGCTGTATCTTTGTCAATGAAGAATAGCCCTTGAAGTAAAATAAGCTCAATAGCCGTGTGAGATCATAAGCCTACAGGAGAATACATGCTGTTTGTAAAGAAGAAACTAGAAACACGCTGATGAATAATTACGAACTGGTTTCTGTGATGCAAAAAGTGGTTGACACAGGTTCAAAAATGCTACACCCAGCAGCCAGCAATACCATGACATATATTGTCACATTCGAAAGTTTCTCCAGAAGATTCTTTTGTCGTTGACAAAAGATGGCAAAATCTGGTTGGAAGTTATAAGTCAAACTCAAGCAGCAGATACCATTTTTTGTCTTGTTCTGTATCCATAAATAGACACAAGGTCATTCGATTAACGATGAAAATAGTATAATGGATTCAATGCTGGTTCACTTTAGCACACTAGTTTAAACACCCACTTGTTAAAAATTTGTCCAATGAAAAAAATACAATGATCTCTGAAAGATGTAGAATGAAAGGGAAAGTTAATGTGTTCAATAGTACATTAACCGAACCAACCTCTGTAAAAAGGAAGTAGTAAGAAATATTTTTGGGTGCACAGTTAATCTCTGCTTCTGTTAATAAGCCAGCAAGCAGTCCTATTTGTACTAATTAGATAGTCATAAGAGTGCTGGACCTTCTAGTGTTATTCCTTTGGGGTGTAGCGTAAAAGCATATGGTATTACTAAGGGTATGTTTGGTAGAGCTCCAGCTCCACCAAATCCATGGATCTAGAGGAGCTGGGTATTACTAGCTCCACCAGATCCATAGAGTTGGAGCTGTGAGTACATTAAGGGGGTGTTTGGGACAACTCCAGCTCCACCAAAATCTGTGAAGTTAGTAGAGCAGGCCAGCAGGGTATTTCTAGCTCCAGAAATTTGTGGAGCTGGAGCTGTGGGTACATTAAGAGTGTTTAGGTAGATCATCTTGTTTACATTTTAGACTAAAAATATAAACTTAATTCACTTTATTTTAGCCTATAAGTTTCAGCTCTGAGCTGAAGTTAGGATCTGGAGCTCTCCCAAACAGGATCTAAGAGTGTTTAGATGGATCATCTTATTTACAATTTAGACCAAAAATATAAACTTAATTCACTTTATTTTAGTGTACAAGTTTCAGATGAAGCTAAGATCTGGAGCTTTACCAAACAAGCCCTAAAGCTCTCAAATGTAACCATTCTTCTCATAAATGAATAAGTTAGAAACGTGGATCACCAGTTACAAGCACTACGTTGATTTCCCCATGCAACCATCAATCATAACTTACAAATCAGAAGAATGGATAAAATTACCATCTTGCACAAGAAAATGCCAATGAGCACCGAGGTGTATGGAACGAGTGGATCAGCTAGCAAGTAGTCTCTCATCAACGCCTGAGCTTGATACTTGTAGGCCATCATCGCTATCCTTGCGGCTTCAAATACCTACATCACAAGATATATGCTGAGGTCAACCTACACTCAAAGAACATCCCACGAGTGGATCTTGCGGTGCCTCAAACATCTACAGAAATTTGCTTGGCAGCATGGCTTGCTATGATCATAGCACAACAACTATTATGAAATAGTGTTTCCCCTGATGCCAGAAGTACCAATGTGATTAATTAAACATCCTCCAAATAAATCAATGGTGATCGAGCATTTAGTTCTCTCTTATCATCTATGAGTGATCACATTGACAAACTGTAAGCAACTTATCGCGTAAATACTACAAGAAATCATCAGGGCGGCTCGGTGTTGGTGACACAAGCGGATCTCCGTGAACGGGAACACTACAGCGCAACTACGAGGGCTTAAAGCCTACACAAAGCTAATGTACCTAACATGCTACCAGATGGCCAAAACACGTATACACCACATCAAAAGAAATGACACCGACGAGACCCCAAGAACAAGAAATCCCCACGACCTGCAGTCAGCGGACAAATCGCAGGAGGACAAGAAACTCCAAGATCTGGGGCAAAAGAGTGAAACCCACCCAGAAAGAACCAAGAAAAAAGAAGATGCAAGAATCAAGAACACCAGGAAATGATCTGAACCTCGTACAGGGAGGGAAGCGCGGCTACATGCGTAGAGCAGGAATGGGGAAGGCGGGGAGCGGGAGGAGTCTCAGCTCCATTTCTTGGTGCTGTTTGCGTTGGCGGTGAGCAGGAAGGCACGGGAAGGGAAGGGGAGAGGGGGGTAGCGAAGAAGCATATGCAGAGAAAAGCTCAGTGCCACCAGCCGGCCCTTTTGCTGTTGCCACGCCACACTTACAAGTTGTAAGTACGACCATTTTCAGTATTAGTCCTGTGTGATGAATTATAATATTACCAAGTTGTTGATCGACCCACTAATTAGTTTGTGTGAAGACGCTGCTTGTTTGTTGAGGATGCTAATCATTATGTCATGGCTCGTGAGTCGTGACAAACCCAAAAGCCAGCTGGTGAAGGGACAAAACGGTCATTTCACATGACAATGTATTAGCCAGAATTATATATTTATATTATGCCATTTCACCAAATTGGCATGGTTTGTGTGAGAGTATTGATATGGTGTTTCTATTGAGGAAGTATCAGGTAGGGATTACAAAGTTCGCCGCCGCCGATCGCCACCAAAACTGATCAACACCGCCACCAACAACGCCGCCCCTGATCTGCTATCTCACGTCTATATATATATATGGTCATGTTTTCTTTTCACCCCACACACATCTCACGCAATATTTACAACTCCTTTGCCACACAGCAGTAGGACTACTTGCCGCACCATTCTGGCCCAGCAACCCGCATGTTGGGCTTATGGACTCTCTTGGTTCTCCGGACTGGATCACCATGTATCGAGTCTTCAGTCCTTCCCTCCACTTGCTCTGGTCTTGAGTCTTGTAATCTTCCCTTCTGAGTTGCATGCCCTGGTTGTACGCTAACATCCCTCCCCCCTTGACAGGCAGCTTGTCCCCAAGCTGGTGCTCCAGGAAACTGCTGCTTCATGAGGACTTCATCTTCCCAGGTCGCCATGGACGCCGGCCAGGAGGACTAATGCACAAGTAATTGAGGTATGACTTTTCCAGCGCGATGACATAAACGACGATCCAGAAAATGTATTGGGTAACGTAAATTCTGCTCAAGATCAGGAATGGTATCACTGACCTGAACAGGTGCTCCTTTTGCTGGTTTAAGGAGCGAAACGTGAAATACGGGGTGTACTGAGCTTGACGCAGGGAGCTGCAGTTGATAAGCTACTGCATTGATCTTGCGAGTAATTTGATAGGGTCCAAAATAGCGAAAAGCTAGCTTGTAGTTAGCTCGCGAGGCCACAGATGCTTGTGCATACGGCTGAAATTTGACGTAAACCCAGTCACCAACTTCAAAACTGCGCTCAGAACGATGTTTATCTGCCTGCTGTTTCATTCGATGTTGAGCACGTTCCAGATGAAACTTCACAAGAGAATTCATATGAGCACGGTGCTGGAGCCATTCTTGTAAGTCTGGAGTAGTGCAAACATCATTAGAAACAATACCAAAATGGTTGGGAGGGTGACCGTACAGAACCTCAAATGGTGTTGTCTTCAGAGCCGAGTGGAAACTGGTGTTGTACCAAAATTCAGCCAAGTATATCCATTTGATCCACTGCTTCGGACAAGCGTGAACAAAACACCGGAGATAAGCTTCAAGACACTGATTGACTCGTTCAGTTTGTCCATCTGATTGTGGGTGATAAGCACTACTCATCCAAAGTGAGGTTCCTGACAGCTTGAATAGCTCCTGCCAAAAATGACTAATGAAAATTTTATCACGATCAGAGATCAGAGCTTGAGGCATTCCATGAAGTCTGTACACATTGGACATATATGCTTGGGCCCTTTGTAAGGGTCAGAAAAGGATGAGACAAAGGTACGAAATGGGCGAATTTTGAAAATTTATCAACTACAACCAAAATGCAATTGTATGACTGTGCTCTCGGCAAGCCTTCAATGAAATCTAAAGTCACTGTTTGCCACGCATGTTCTGGAATCGGCAGAGGAAGTAAAAGTCCTGGGTATTTCGCTCTATCCGGCTTGGCTTGTTGACAGACCGGACATGCAGTGACAAATCGATGCACACTCTTCTTCAGTGATGGCCAAGCAAAAAGCTGCTTGATGCGACGATAGGTGACAGGAAAACCCGAATGACCCCCTAGAGCACTGTCATGAAGAGCACGCAGTAATTTGTTTTGTAAATCAGAGTTGGTGCCGATCTAGATTCTACCTTTGAACCGAAGAAGACCATCGTGCAGAGAAAAATGGGGAACCTGGGCGCCGACTGAGAGCTCTGTTAGAATTTTCTGGGTGGCCGGATCGTTGTGATAGCCCTGAACAACTTGGTCCAACCACACTGGTTTACATATGGAAACTGCATTAATGGACAAACATTGCTCCTCCTTGTCAGGACCCATAGCGGGATGACGGGAAAGTGCATCAGCGACACGATTTTCTTGGCCTTTTTTATATTGAATTGTGAACTGCAGCCCCAAGAGCTTGGTGACCGCTTTTTGCTGAAGAGGAGATGTGAGTCTTTGATCCAGTAAGTGAGTAAGACTTTGGTGTTCTGTCTTGAGCACAAAAGGAGCATGTTGAAGGTATGGCCGCCACTGATCTATAGCGAATAAAACAGCCAAAAATTCCTTCTCGTAGGTGGACAACCCTTGATTTCGGGGACCAAGCGCTTTACTGATAAAAGCAATAGGATGTCCTTTTTGTTGAAGCACTGCACCTATTCCTTTGTCACTCGCATCTGATTCAATGACAAATGGTTGCGAAAAATCAGGTAGTGCTAATACCGGCGCAGTTACCAGAGCTTGTTTGAGTGCCAAAAATGATTGCTGAACTTCATGTGTCCAAAGAAACTGCTGCCCTTTCTTAAGAAGGTTGGTTAAGGGTTTACTGATAATGCCAAAGCCTTGCACAAAGCGCCTATAATAGCCCGCCATGCCCAGAAAGCTCCGGAGATGTTTCACACAGGTCGGAACTGGCCACTTTTGGATCACCGAAATTTTGGAAGGATCTGTCGCCACCCCCTGAGAACTGACAATATGTCCGAGAAACTCAAGTTTGCTCTGAGCAAAACTGCATTTGGAAACCTTCAAATGGAGCTGATGTTGGCTAAGAAGTGTAAAAACTTAGCGCAAATGAGTTATATGAGTATCCATGGATGGACTGTATATTAACACATCATCTATAAAAACCACAACACACTTACGAAGCAACGGCGCTAGCACAAAGTTCATAAAACTTTGGAAGGTTGCTGGAGCACCAGTCAACCCAAATGACATTACCTTGTATTCATAATGGCCACTATGCGTTTGAAACGCTGTTTTATATTCATCGCCTTCTTTGATTCAGATCCGTGATACCCGAGCGATGATCCAATTTAGAGAATATGTTGTAACCGCTAACTCATCCAACAACTCATCCAGGATAGGCATGGGATATTTGTTCTTAACTGTGTGTGCATTCAATCGTCTGTAATCCACACATAAGCGCCATTCGCCGTCTTTCTTCTTAACCAAAAGGACTGGGGATGCAAAAGGACCGGAGCTGTATTGGATTACCCCGGTAGACAACATTTCCTGAACTTGTTTCTCTATTTCATTCTTTTGTTGAGGAGTGTATCTGTAGGGTCTCAACCGAAATGGCTGAACACCTGGCAAAAGAGGAATAGAGTGGTCGAAATCCCTGCGAGGAGGTAAACCAGCCGGCAGTTGAAATAGATGATCAAACTCGGCTACCAAGTGGGCAATTTCAGCAGGAATTTCAGTGTTATGACCAAGTTCGGTGACCGCTGAAAGTTCCAAAAGTTGCTCAACAGCTTCGTGCCTCAAGAGAGCATCCAGTTGAAGTCCCGATATTGTCGGACAGTGAGTAGTTGTCGGCGTGATTCCCTGTAGCTTGACAGACTGATTCCGATAAGAGAATGACAAAGTCTTGAGTCCCCAATGAATGTGCATCGGACTGTGTTCCGCAAGCCAATCCATTCCAAGGATTATATCATACCCACTCAATGGCAGAACATTCAAATTGGACACGAATGTATAACCTTGGCAGAGCCAATTGCAGTGTGGAAGAAATGAATGACAATGCAGTATGCCACCATCAGCAACTCTGACATTGACTGGTGTGGGTAATTGCTGAACGCCAGACATGGCTGGGAGTAAATGACTGCCAACATAACTGCCGGAGCTTCCAGAATCTACCAACATTAACACTTCTTGACAGTGTACTAAACCTCTTAGTCGGATGGTGTTACAGCCTTCAGAACCTGACACTGCTTCACAAGAAATGGCCAGTGCTTGATCAGTGATGGTTTCTGGAGTTGTTCCCTCTTGGTACGGACATGAAGCTTCCAACCTGGTATCTTCATCAGATTCTTTGGCTATCGCCCACATTTCTTCAACAAGATGTAGAGGCACTGTAGCAGCGCAACGATGAGTATGGCCCCAACGCTCCCCACATTTATAGCACAGTCCTTTTGCTTTCCGATATGCCATTAAGGCAGACATTCTATCTTCAGAAGGTCTTGGTCGAGATAGCGGTCCCTGTTTCCTTTCCTCTGTCGGTGCATTCATTCCTATTTTGGATGATGGAGGGGGTGGTAGAGCCATGGGCATTGGTCGACTCTGAGGTCGAGTTGGTACAGCCACCTCGACACGACGACCTTCACGTCTCGGATGAAATGCCAATACGTCTTCTTGCAAGATCGCAAGTGCACTAGCAGTATCAAGGTCCTTGGGGCGTTGAATAACAACGACAGAACGGATGTCCTCTTTGAGACCATCGACAAACCGAGTGGTAAGGAATTCATTATGTATATTACTGTCATAAGCTAAGAGTTGATGCACCAAAGTATCAAACTGTTCAATATATTCCGACACCGTTCCCAACTGATGAATATGTAAGAATTTGCGGATTAGAGAACCATATTGATTTCTGCCAAATCTATTAGACAGCGCTATACCCAATTCCTCCCAAGTCATATGAAAAACGCGGTGATCCATGGATTGCAACCAGAAGATTGCAGGCCCTTCAAAGCTTAACGTGGCTAAACAAACCCACATTTCTTCAGGTACAGAATAGAATGCAAAAAAATTTTCGCAACGGTTTTTCCACAACTTAGGGTTAGAACCATCGAAGGCAGGTACATTAACTTGTGGCAGATTCGCCCCCAGACTTTGGGCCATGGATGCGAAAGTAGACACAGGCGTCGAACTGGATTGACATTGAAGATTATGCAGTGGAGTCGGGAACTTGATACCTGTGACCGGAGGAGGCACCGGGGTATCACCGACCCCCATGCCCGCACTCCGGTGAAGATGAAACTCGCGGTGGCCCATATGCCCGGACGTCACCGCACTCGGCGTAACTCCCAGATGAACGGAAGCAGACGTCCCCATCTTGTTTCCTTCATGGATTTCTGTCGGTCCTTCAGGAAACTTCGCAAGAACCCGGCCGATTTGAGTTTTCAGATCCGTCACCGAGGTATGCAGTTCCGCCACCCTTCCTTCCACGCTTGGCTTCCATGCCTCGATCAACTCATGATCTTCGGTCAATTTCCGAAGAGAATCGTCGACGCGGCGTATGTACTGTTGAACATCCGAAACCATCTGACGAGTCTCCTCTTCCTTCTTGTTGTTCTCCTCGAGTTTGGCTAGGATCGTCGTCAGAGGATCATCAACGCGTGGTGGTGCCATGGATACCTTCCGGGCTTGGAATCGGGTAAAGTGTTCGTGATTCATCTCCAGATTGCCACAGCCGAGGAAGGAAGCTCTGATACCAAATGTGAGAGTATTGATATGGTGTTTCTATTGAGGAAGTATCAGGTAGGGATTACAAAGTTCGCCGCCGCCGATCGCCACCAAAACTGATCAACACCGCCACCAACAACGCCGCCCCTCATCTGCTATCTCACGACTATATATATATAGTCATGTTTTCTTTTCACCCCACACACATCTCACGCAATATTTACAACTCCTTTGCCACACAGCAGTAGGACTACTTGCCGCACCATTCTGGCCCAGCAACCCGCATGTTGGGCTTATGGACTCTCTTGGTTCTCCGGACTGGATCACCATGTATCGAGTCTTTAGTCCTTCCCTCCACTTGCTCTGGTCTTGAGTCTTGTAATCTTCCCTTCTGAGCTGCATGCCCTGGTTGTACGCTAACAGTTTGTTACATAGCACCGGAGTTTGGTGATGATTCTAACCATAGATGTAGGTTTGATCTTAATAAGTAGTATTTGTTAGTAACTAACTGCATGCTAATACATGTTATTTCATCGCAGTCTCACAGTCTTGAGTAGGGTTAACAAAACCGTTTCGAGCTCGAATTTCGAACCCCAGGCGGTAGCGAAAACCGTGAAAAACCACTCGAAAACTATTGAAAACCGAACGGTTTGGAAAATCAAACCAATTTAAAATCTAACCAAATTGGTGAGCAAAAACCACAGTTTTTGACCGAAAACTGCTAGAAAATGCTCGAAAACCACCAAAAACTGAAGACAGTTGAAAAATGGGAAAATGTAAAAAAATTGCAAAAAAGTTGTAAATTTTGTAAAAAAACCATTAAAGACCAAAAATAGGAAAATGTAAGAAATATATAAAAAAAGTACAGAGAAACACGAAAATATTCTGGCATGATTTTTCCTAAATATGGAAAAATTTTGAAGTGGCCTTTACTATATTTTAGACAATTGCAAGTTGTAAGGTAGGCATTTAGCAATAATATGTCAACAAATAATCTTTTATTTTAATACTACTCATATATCAATTCAATAAATGCAAAAATAGGCATTTACATAATAACATACCAATACCATTCATATATCAATACTATTCACATATCAACATCATTTACATTTCAATACCTTATAGAAATTGCTTGTGCCAAATTGCACGTTATACAACAAAATAAGTACAAAATATAGCTAGTGATACAGAGTACAACTTCCATGTTAAAGTTTTAGTAGTTCATATATGCATACAACAAGAAGTACAGAGTATAGAATATAAGTGAACAAATATTGATACTAAAATATGTTGAAGTAAATATTGCTATTTGACATACTTAAACAAATATTGCTACTACAAATGCTTCTAATTTCTTTTTTTTTTTTTTGGATTTTCTAATTTCTATATTTTGAATGACTCAAAAAAGTCTCAAATTTTGTTTTTTCAAAAAAATATTCACACCAGAGGTTATAAAGCAATTAATACTAATTTTAGAGAATTATTGGATAATTTTTTCTAAATTTTCTAAAAAAATTTAATTTAAATTTAAACTTAACCGGTAAACCGAACAGTTTTGCTTTTCGTACCGAAGCGGCACGACGGTAAACCGCGGTTTTGTGCACACTGGCCTTGAGCAACGAGGTGAACAACCGTACGGCGTTTCCATTCTCATGGCACTTTTAATCTTGGCCATTTGGTTCCAAATCAGACAACTCCATGCGGTTGAGCTAATGCAGTTGCAATCCACTCTAATAATCAACTTGGATTTGATGGCAGTCAAATGGTTCGGTTTAGTATGTTAAAACACAATGAAAATTGGCTATTATTTTCTTTTGATCTCTCTATTTCGCAGGGAAAAAAACAGAGGATTAGTCATTTACGCTTATTACAAAATTTCTAGACTACCCAGCACTAGCTCGTGAGACCTCAGACATGTAACAGCCCTGGACGATTTTACTACACTAGTAACTGCTGAGTGGTGACTTTGCCACAAATAGATTTATTTTATATTTAAACTTACAGCAGTTAATGGAAGAATTGGGTGTTTCATATGTACCCAAGAAAATCGCCTTATTTCATACTTACCCTTAAGAAATAAAATAAAAAACTCTAACCACACCCCTGAATTAAGCCATTGATTAGATTAGCCATAAAAAGTATGAAATAAAAATGGTGAGTATGCCATGCAAGAGTTTCACCTAAATAAGCTAATTTTATTGTGAATACCTATACTATCAAATAACTGTTTTTTAAGGACATGTATCATAGAACCACAATCAAGGCCTGTTTGAGAGCGCTGTAACTTTTCTAAAAGAGCTGTTTTTTTAACTTTTGAGCTGAAAAGCGGCTGAAGTTTTTTTTATAAGAAACTGTTTAATAAATAGCTAATTTTTCTCAACAATAAGCTGCAAATGCAGGTCTAGCCTAGCTTTCAGCTTTTGATTTTTGTTAGTTATATATAGCTTTTGGCTTATGATAAAAGCTATTTAAAAACTAAGCTGTTTGAGGGAGGCTTGCTAGCTTTTTCAGAAATTAAAGCTGGTTTTAAATCCCAAACAGGACCTTACTTTGGGCAAACATGAAATCCAATGGTACTGACATCCCGGTCCCATCGGTCAGTCCCACACTCTCATAACGGTCCTGTTTGATGGCATGAAATGCACTTGACACTCTATACAGAAGAGGCACGTCATCTGCTTACGTGGCGTGCTGGGAGCAACCAGCCTATGATCTCATTTCGAAGCGAGCCTTGGGATGTTAGTGACGTGTCGCCTTTGTACATGTGTCAAGTGCATTCCGCATAAGCAAATGGGCTGCTCTGGCTTCTCAGGGCATGTACAATGGTATAGACAGCTGCTGTCTATAATAAGCTGACATGTCATTTATAGACAGCGTTAGAGACAACACATGCAATGGTATAGAAAGCACATTTATGAGTAGATAGCTTTTTCCCACACACAATCTGTCTTAGTTCTCGTGTTAAAGTCGACTCTAAATTAAGAGACGGCTCAACTCTCTATACGCACCCTCTCTCATCCACGTCATTTTTTATCCTACGTGGCAAAGTTTAGAGACTGCTGACATGTACCATTGTACATGCTCTGAGGCTGTGGAATTGAATAGCGCGCCTGGGAATGATGTCATTGCCATTGGATTTGACGGGAGTGTGGTTTTGCAAAGACATTTGGCCAAAGTAATCGTGGCCGTACGATACATGTCCTTAAAACTGTGACTATTTGATAGTTTTAGAGCATCTCCAGCAAGAGCCTCTAAAACAGGGCTCTTATTTTGGATTTAGAGACTCTCCCTATTTTTTGGGACCCTGTTTTTAGAGCACAAGTCCAGCAACATCCCTTAAATCTCAGTCCCTATTTTATTTTTTCTCCTATTTTGACATATCCGCTATGTATAATCTTCATTTGACACCACTAAAATTCAATCAAAAATATTTGTAATACATAAAACATAAGCATATTAACATTTACAATTTAAAAACATGATATTTAAAAATTAAATTTAAAATTTTCAAAACATGATAAATAGATAAATAGAAACTCCGAACAATGAATCAAACTACGGTTACTGTGAATTGCCCACAAATGCTCAATAAGATCATCTCGAAGCCTCTCATGTATTTCCCTGTCTTCAATCTCCTGGTGTATCTTTAAGAACTCCCTATTTTAAGGTTTAGGGGCTCCCTGGGAATTGGGGCTGAGGAGGCAAATTTAGGGGCCTCCTAATTTTAAGGACTGGATTAGGGGCCCTACTGGATCTGTATTTTTTACTAAACTAAACTCCTTATTTTAAGATTTAGGGGCTGGTTTAGGGGCTCTGCTGGAGATGCTCTTACCGATCGTAGTATGATTTTACGAAATTTACTCTAAATACCTAACAGTCCTCACGAGCCAACCTAATTCCATTTATTGCCAACAACAGTCCCCTTTTGCAAACCCAAATAATCTGGAATTAGAGAGGACCTACCGCTTAAGGGAGTTAAATATGGTGTCACATAAATAATCAGATATAAACAGATCGTCGCTTTGCTGGGCATCATCATATATTAACACTAACTAGCAAGGTGGCCCACTGAAAGCATCTAGATCCCTAATTATTTTGGTTTTGATAACTAATGACAATCGCGATTAAAAGATTAATATTTTCTTTGAGTATGATTGAAAATATGTTGGTCCTAGATATGAAAAACAATGAAGCATGAAAATGAAGTTAAAGAAGATCAATGCATCAAGCTAAAGAGACAAAATATAAAATTAAGGACCTTTTCGTAGTTTTTATCGATCTCGAGTATTG
>JAYEVE010001424.1:0-17061 GCA_036346375.1 Guadua angustifolia
CTTGTCTTGCTTATCTGTCATTTATGGCAAAGTTGAGGTCATAGCTGATAGTGTCGACGACGGAATTAGTGACGTCTAGTTCTACATGTCGTTTAACGAAAATATAACAAATAACAATTTTTAATAAGTGCAAAAAGAAGACAGACAATAAATCAAAGAAAGCCTTACTACAGAAAACAGGCGTGGTTTAGGGTTGAATGATTTCAGGTCCTCGCGATTTAGTCGAATATATATTTACATATGCACATATCGTTAACAGCTTTTCGGTCGAGTGATACACGATTTCTTTTATGGATTATCTATTCTTGTTTTATGAATTCAAAAAGCTAAAATTATGTATTCTTGTATTTATAATTTTGAATTCAAGATGCAAAAATTATTTGGATTAATAGAATTAATCATGAGTCACTTGTTGTATGATATATACATATGTTTATATGAACAATACTTATTCTTTAATTGATTTTGCGCAAGAATTAGTTTTGAATATGCTAGGCTTGTCAAGTTAGATTACTGGTTATATATTCGTGGTTTTAAGAAGGTTCTGATGATACAAATATCTTAAATATAGATTTCGTCATTATTATTGAGTTCGTTTATTCATATTATAAAGTTTAAAAATCATAATACTTTAGGTTATTCTGCTAGCATGATTTATATTCAAAGCGTCACAAAATAAGATTATTTTTTCATATTATGGTAGTCTTATACTTTGAAGAGCGTTTCTAAACTGATTTTATAAATTTTAGGGTTTCGACGAAATATTATATTCATTGTTGAAATGGCTCATATGGTATGGTAGGGTTATGTTACAAGGAATCGGACTAGCGAGGTGAAGTTTATGATTAACACTTAGGGGTATTATATTAGCAAGATTTATATGATCGGCAAGTTGCAAATAAGATATTTTTCTAGAATACAGTAGTCTATATACCAAATAAGGTTTCTACAGTAATTCTACCAAGATTTGCATTTAGATAAGAAGCTTTTCGAGTTGCCAAAAAGGCTTAAGTAGTTTAGTTTCCTGTACGACTAATTCATGAAGGGTGTTTGTAGTAGCGAAATTTATATACAGAATAAGTCCTAAATAGAATATTTTTCTAGATTATGGTAGTAAATATTATGGAGAGTGTTTTTGAGCCATTCCTACAATCTTTTGCATTTAACCGAGGTATTTTATAGGTTACCGAAAAGGCTTAGTTGATTCTAAAGTTTAGCGATAAAGATTCAGTTTCCGATTTACTTTTACGACTGCACTAAACATGATTATTAACTCATTTTTCTGGCATAAGTAGAGGATGACTCTAAGAGTGTTTTAAAGTTAATTCCGTGATATTTTGCTTTTATCCGAGCTGTCTTCCATATAAGTGGTCATTATGGATTAACATAGACTTAATTCAAATTTACACAAATATAAGATATTTTTATATAATCAGCAAGGGTATAGTTTTTTAGGGTTACAAGATTTAGTTTCAGTAAATTTGAAGTTCGTTTGTGCAAGTTATGACTATTCAGACTATTCAATTATTGAAACTTCGACTATTGAAAATTTAATGCTAACTATAATAAAACCTAAATATTTTTATATATTTGAAATCTTTGTAATCTCAAGAGTATGACAAAACTAGTTTAGTAAAGATTTAAGTTCATTTGATCCATATTTTAACTATATGATTTTATATGTGAGAGAGGCTTTCTATGCTTTCTTTTTAGTTCAAACTGAGTTCAATCCTAAATATTTTTGCAAAAATACAACATTTATGACAGCAGGAACATGTGGGAATAATTTCATGATTTTAGGAGCTATGGTTTTGATAGCTGCTTCATGGCATATAAAAGGGACTTTAAATAAATTTTAATTCTAATGCTTTAATATGTAGTAAACATGTAACAGCCCAGAAATTTCAGAACAGTAAAACATAATATTTAAATTTGAGTGTGAATATTTTCAGCTTATTCGTGATGCCTTTGATTTTATTTGGAGTTTTATGAATTCTTTTTGTGTTTTGAGTTGCAAGAAAAGTCAACTAAAGAATGAAAAGAAGAAAAGGCAAAGAAGCAAAAAGCAAAAATTTGAAAAAATTTATTAGGAGAATCCTGAATATGTAAATAAGCTATTTTAATTATCAAATGAAATCTTCACATAAGAAAATGAGGGAGAAAAATAGAACAACAATTCTTATTCTCAAATAATGCATTGTCAGAAATTGTGCAAAACATTGGGACAGCAAATGGAGATGTAAAAATTTATATGAGAACCTCATTCTGTATCTATATGTAGTAAAAATATAATAAATTAATAAAATGGTTTGAGACTTATTAAAATTAGAAAACTGAAAACTTGGGAAAATGGAAATTTCAATGTCAGAATTTTAATTAAATAATGACTCGAGTATTTGAGCTAAAAATTTTACATAAGTATCCTTAGCTCAAATCCAATTGAAAAACAAAATATCAAAAATGATAGACTTCATTTGATCTTAAATAAAAATCGAAGTCAGAGGCTAGAAATTCAAATAGTCACTATTAAAAGAATATTTATAAATTTCCAGTAGCTTGGTTTAACCTCAAATTTTTACCAGGGGATAAATACTGTTTGGAGACCATGGTCAAAAAGTTTCACAATTTTCTACCTCCATTTGACCCCCAACAAAATCAGAGAGAGGGAAAAGTTCACCCCAACCACCCTGTTCTCTCTGACCACTCGCTGCCATGTGGGCCAACCTGATCCTGTCCCGTTCGGTTGGCACAACGGTGAAATTCTCAGCCACTGACAACGGTCCCTGGTCCCAGCTGCCAGACTCGTCTCCTTCGATTTTTGTTCGGTCCACTGGAGGCAGGAGATGAACTCTCCCGAAACACCAAGTCGTCCAGCGTTTGATTCAGCGAACCAGCCCTCCGTTCAGTCCACTCGCAGCGTCATCTTCGTCTCATCGCCGCACGGTCACAGCAAGGCTCCGTCACGAGTCTCTCGCACCATGCTTTGGCCATTAAACATTCCCTCCTACTCCTCATCCTGCCGAGCCGAAGCTAGGCGATTGCTGTCGCGTGTCCCAGCTCAACAGCACGCCCGAACCACTACAAAGCCATTCCAGTGCACTTCCAGCACTCTTTCCCTTTCCCTTAGCCAGTTTCACGGGCTGGCTTCTAGCTCTTTCTTCTTCTTCACTGCCATTGTCGCAGAGAGCAAGGGAAAGGGGGAAATCAACAATCCAGCCAAGCACCGGGTAAGCCATGAAATCGAACCAATCCGGAGCTTCGCCGTGCATTCTAGAGTACTAATCAAGCCTCAATTCAGAACCCTTCTCTTGCAGTTCATCGATTTCCGCCGGTCTTCTTCCCCAGCTCAGGCGCACCATGAGCAGCCTGTTCCGCTTCTTCTCCGGCGCCGTTCTCAGGTGAAACCGAACCCCCTCGTTCCACTGATGCTTACCGAGTACCCAATCGAGCCCATGGACCGTCGGCGTTGAACCTTCGCCGGAGATCCATGGCGGCCGCCGCAGGCGCGCGTGGGCGACCATGCTCCCGGCCGTTCCGAGCGGAATGAGTACCACCACTGGACTCCCCTTGCCGCGCTGATGCTGTGGGTGCCACCCATTCCGCCGTTTCGGCCATCGTTCGCCGGCGGCAAGCACAAATCCGAGCTCCTCTGTTTCGGTCTCTGACGCGCGGGTCCCAGCGCCAGTGCCTGAGCCGTCGAAAGCCAAAAAGGGAAAGCGTGTTTTCCATAAGGAAAGCACATTTTCCGTTTTTGGAAAATTTCAATTTTTGAGGGATTTTTCATACCGAGTAGATTTAAGTTTGAATATCTTTTGAACCATTGGTTCAATTTGAGTGAAATTTTTTTTAAAATTTGTGTAAAATCTAGTAGATTTAGAATATGCAAAAATATTTTTAGAATAATCACTGTGTGATTTTTTAGTAAATGAAATACATGAGAAAAGCTTTATGTCTTAAGAAATTAATAATAGTAACTTTAGGCAAAATGAAGAAAAGTGAATTTTTATGAAACCCCGATACTGTTAATAGCTTAAAAATGTAATGAAATGGTATTTAAGTGGAGATATTCCAGTAGCTTAATAAATCTTTAAGGGAAACAATGTCACATGTATAGTTTAAAATGAAAGTATGCTTAATAAAGTAGAAATATGGGGTGATCAGAAGTTATAAAATGCAACTTTAGTTAAGTCTGTGATGGCATTGAACTCAATTGAGTTCTTGGTTATTCATGCATATCCTTGCATGCATTATCATACATATGCTAGTATACATATATATGAAGATTCATATATATATATTCTAGCAATTCTCTAGCAATGAGAATTGCTATCAATAACTAGAATCTTATTAAAATATTACTTCGAATCTGAATCCAATCCAAATGGATGAGAATCTGTTAAGCCTGAAATGATTAAATCATTATAATCTTAACCTATTTTTGCGTCTTGAATTCGAAAATATAAATAAAAGAAATCACAATCTTTGCATCTTGAATTCGTAAAGTAAAAATAATGAATTCAATTAAGCAACTCTGTCTTGTGTGTTCAATTTTAATTATTCTTGCTATCTACTTTCTCTTTGCCCATTTTAGTTGCTAATTGTTGTTTTTCTGCCTTGTCTTGCGACGTGTAGACGTTGACGTGCCTGACGAGGAGGACGACCTTGCAGCTGATCCTGAGTTTGAGCCTGACAGTGCAAAGCAAGGCAAGCAATCCCTTGAGCATGTTGAACCCAATAATTCACCTACGATATGTTGTTTTTGCAACTGTATTATGCATGCGAGTAATTCTCCGTAAAAATAGCTATATTGGGTAGAACAAATAGCTATCCCTGTGTAATATGGTTTTCCTTTAATCTGTCTGATATGTGAACCTTGTAACCGTACGTATGGCTTAGACATAAACTAATGTCACTGCGAGTATAAACGTTAGATATTATATTTGCTTAGCCATGCTCAACGTTAAAACGGTTCATCTTCAAATTGTTTATTCAACCAACTGCCATTTGAAAAGGTTGCTGTTAGTTTATTAAAAACTCAAACTATGATTTGGATGTGGGCGACTATTGGCAATAGCCGGAGGTGTAAAAAGGAACTGCACGTAGTGTAGGGTGGAGTGTCGCCCATGTCACATTAAGGACCGAGCAATGGGACGCTATTGATCCAAGATTTCCGTGCAACCACGAGGGCTGGTATGGGACAGCATTAGCCTATTAAGTTGTTTAGACATGGCTTTGCTCATTGGTAGGCGGGAGCTTGCAGAGGCATTCCGGTTTGGATTGCTTGTTAGGGGCTTCCACACAGTTCGTGTGGGTAAATGCATAATCGGTGCAACGGTGTACGCCCTGCCGTGTTCAGAAACGTTATGTTGTGTGTGAAAGTGGATCCACGGCTTGGGTGTGTGTTTCTGTTTCTACGGCGGGGGTTAACGTCCCGAGCTGGATCAAAGTCATGTCTGAATAATGTAACGGCTATGTATGATCGCCTTGCCGGCACACCAAAGGAAGTGTGTCGTATGGCCTAGCAAAAAGGGTGAATCATTCCTTGTGGATAAAGCTGTACACCTCTGCAGAGTATAAATCTAATTAATTAGCCGCGCCCGCGGTTATGGGCACTTGGTGAAGTCATTACAATGCTAGATTTTGTTATTTCCTGAAAACTAGAGTTTCGGTTTGAAACTGGTTTTAGCAATTGTTTTATGTCCAAAGGAATCGACATGTATTGCTGTTCAGTCGGGTAGACTGGTTGTGCAATTGAATTTACTTTCTGTAAATTACTTGTTCTTAGCAATTTTATAAATGCGAATTGCAATCTAATATTAGCTTATGTTTTACTTCTTTAGCAACTGCAAAATAACTAGAGCCTGTCATTTGATTAAGCTTGCATGATTATTTATTTGCATTTGCTAACCACTACTAAGTCTTCTTTGAGTACCAATGTACTCAATCTTGCTTTACACTGCTGTCTCGTGAGGATGAAGATGCACTTTGCGACGGCGTGTGTTTTTCGATCGTCGTGGGGTTTTTGGCGACGACTTTTTCTTCTAGGAGTTTTCCCAGACCGATACCTGCGGGTTGTTAGGGGCAATCCACCTGGGCTTTGGTTCTTTCCGCTGTCATGTTATTGCTACTCTATTATTTCTAAGTGTTGTAAAAATTGCTCTGTATAATTAATCTTGTGCAGGTTATAATATCCTGTTTGGTTGTGATATCGTTGTTGTAAACATGTGTGTGCTAGCTACTGATCCAGGGACTAGTACTGTATACATATGGAGGTTCCTGTTCTTCAGAACGGGGTCTCACAAAACATATAAATTAAGTTTTGTTGTATAATTTGAATCCTCATGGCTTAATTCAGATTTAGAAACTGAGTTTACCAACTTTGGACATTCCTAGCAAAAGTTATAAAGGGATGAATGAAATAGAGAAAAAAAAGGGAAATAAAATGGTAAAATTTGAACCGAGGACCTTCTCTTAGGGTGCGTTTGGTTGAATGTATGAGGATGAATCGAACCGTCCCGTACAGAATTTGGTTTTATTTTTGCGTTTGGTTGGTTGAACGGAACTATTTGGTACATGATGAGATAGTACAGATTCTTAGAATATTCTAAAAAGATGTTGCACCATCTTGTACGGGAAATTTGACCGAACCAATCGGTCCAGAACAGGTTCGTTCACTCGCACTATCCCTCAAACCAATCTCATCCATCAATCAAACATCATCTCGTACTATCCTGTATCATTTTATTCAAGCAACCAAACAAAATCTTGCCATAAAGCTACTAACAAAACTTGGAGTTACTAACAGGTGGTAACAAGGTGCAGAAAAACAATCATACGGCAGCCAGGATTCGATCCTTGGTCTTTAGATTGGGTGAAGAGTTCCTACACACAGAGCTACTAGCTATTTTGTGAAAATGTGGCAAGCAAAAATACTTGAGCTTCTCTGCACTTACCCTGTTAGAGCAAGGCAGCTCGGCCAAGCTGCGGACTCTGCGCACTGGAGGAACCGTTCAGCGTTGGAGATGATGGAGCGCGGAGATGAAGTGTGGCCGGTTCTGGCTTGCAGGCATGATGGTGAAGCAAGGTTAGCAGCCGAAGGCAAGGATCACAGCGAGTTAAGTTGGTCGCGAGCTCACCTGCAGAAGTGCGGCTTGGAAACAAGCTCAGCCTGAGCTTCCAGGCAGATCAAGGTGGTGTCTGCGAGTGGCACAGAAAAGAGAGGGTCTTCGGCTGTATGCAAGGCGTGAAGCAAGATCAGGAGGCTACGAGGAAGCCGCAGTGGCGAAGCAATGGGGCTTAGCTTGGCCGAGAAGAAGCTTGGCAGAGATGGCAAAAATTGGTTGGCTTCAATGGTGATCAAGGTGTTTTCAGGGCAGCAAGAGATGGGGTAGAGACTAGGAGAGTAGGAGACCTAAAGGGAGCTCAAGTGGTATTTATTGATGACGGCAACTGAGTTTTGCATCATCACCTCTGCGGCCACTGGGCAGCACGGCACAGAAGATGGAATGGCCGGAGAGATGATGAAGCAGGGCATGGCCGTCATGTCAGACACGCGATTTCTCTTGGTACTCCACAGCGCAGGGTACGCAGGGTATGGACTCGATCCCATCTCATGGACGGCGCGGAACATGGCTGTCGCAGGCATTGAAGTGACTGTGATGGCTCTGGACAGAAAGAAGGGTAATGGCTGGCGTCGTGCGCTCGGTGAATATGACGGCAACCAGGAAGTTCGAAGCCAAGGCCATGGCCGTGGCAGCAGGGTATGGAGGAGGTCATTGGCTTGGTGATGGAGATTGAACGTGTGCTGTGGCATTAGACTGACTCGATTTGACATCAGGGGCAATGAAATGGTTTAATTGATCGGCTGCTGAGGTAAGACAAGAGGAGAGCAGGGACAAGCTGGGTTCTAGGCGACAGGATGGGTAGTAAATGTGCCACAAGAAAGAAATGCAATTTAGTTCATATGATGTGGCGATTTTTGAACTGGAGTTCTTCGCTTGCTGAGACACTGGAATTAGAATGAATCCCTGCCGCGTGGCACACGGGGCTGATGCAACTTGATACTGATATGGGCGCTGTAACTGACAGAGCTGAGTTTATTGTCGTGACGGCAAAACAGTGAGTCTCTTCATTGCGGTGGCAGAGAAATAGCGACTAGCACTGACCACTGAGAAGAAGGTAAGGGCTGTGCTGCTCACTTGTGGACCGGGGTACAGGGTTAGCTGTAGTTGATGGTCCACTGCTAGTGAGAGAAAAGAAGGAACCTGCCTATGTTTATCTTTGTAAACTCTATGTTTATCTTCTCCTTTAATGCATTTGGCAGAGCTCCTGCCTATTCCTTCAAAAAAAGAGAAAAGAAGGAACCGACTCTCATTTCCAGGAGAAGATATATAAGGCTCAAGTGCAGAGAATGAGCTATCATTTCGTGTTTAATATTTTTTTATTTATTTGAAAATTTTTCTGGGAGATGGTCGGGTAATGATCCGACCACTGTAGAAGTTTCAAGCAAAAATATGATACACAGAATTTATAAAAATTCTGACAGCATACCATGCACAGATTTTTAGTTTTCTGTTTTAAAATTTCTGGGAGGATATAACTTATAAAAAAAATTTGAAACTTTTTTATGAGTTCCTTTTAGCTACATAATTATTCAGTAAAAATTTCAATTAGATATCTTTTGTATTTATTTTATAAAAATTCTGAAATTCTGATTCTTGAATTTTTAGCTTTTCTGTAATTGAATTTTTAAATATACTAAAACTTGTTATTAATTTTTAATATTTTATTGTTCATGTATTTTTCCATCCAGAGGTTAATATAAAATTTTCAGGTCGAAATAATGTAGTAATATTTTTATTTAATTATGACATCTTTACTGTTGCTTGACAAGAAATATTAATTGGCTTTTATTTCATGCATAATTGCTTGATGTGATATTTTTAAAATTTATAATTGAGTCACTGGATGTTTCCTGAGATTAAATAATTTTTTTATTTATTTTATTGTTATATACTTTTATTCTTTTCTTTTCTTTATTACTTAAGCGTATATTAAAGAATTTCTCTATTAAAGCAAAAATCAAAATAATCTAGGAAAAGTCGAGAAGATCAAGAAAACTAAAAAAAAAGCATTAGTAAATACACACGTGCATGTTGATTGGTAAAGCACGTGCCCATGCTCTATGAGCTTTTGCCATAAATTCCTAGCACGTGTAGGGTGGTGTGTGTTGGGTGTATGCATTAAAAAAAATATCATGGTGGTTGGTGTAATTTAGAGAGCATTATCCGGTCGTCCGTGCTGTGCTACATGACTGTCAACTGGGGTTATAAAGATCTGAACAAACCATCTTATGCCTGTTAATAATGGTATATCAAACTGTCTTGATTCCGCGATTTCTGGCCCTTGCTATGCAAGTCAATGTTACACCTAGTTGTGTTTTATTTCGGAAAACTAAAAAACACTATGATCCTCGGGGGCGGTACTAGGGGGTGCGGGTATGCCCGCACCCCAAAATTTTGTGAAGTTAGTAAAATCACTTTTTATTATGCTAAATTTGCTTATTTAATTGGTTCGATTTTGGTAGTTTGATTTTTAAGACCTTAGAACTATTTATATTGTGCTTTTAGTAAATTTCAAATATATGTGTCGATTACGATGTTATGAAATAATTGTAAAAACTACTGAGTTGTGCAGCGTAAAATGTGCACCCCAACAAAAATTTCTAGTTCATATTGATGATCTGTTTGTTTAGGTTTAGGATCTATTTATTTCAGTTTCGGATTATCTAAAGCTAATTCTGAATTATGGTTGTAGAAAAGCTGATTCTCCAAAAATTGGAATCCAAAGCACATACGAAGTGGATTGTGGATTTTAGTGTATATGGGTGGGCTAGATTGTGAGAATCGGATTCTAGAATCGGGTTGTTTGTTTTTTAGTCTGCTTTTAGGGCTAGAATACAGAATCAAAAGCTAAAACAAACAGGCCCTTAGGCTTTTTGGCTTAAACAGTTTAAAAGCTAACGGCTTTTGTATGTGATAGAGGCGGGTAATTTTACCTAACTTTAGTGTTATTAGTCTAAAATCAACCATCAATAAGCCAAAAAAGTCTCTCTCCAGTGGCTTTTGGCTTTTAGTTATATGGAGGTTTATGTCTTTTAAAAAGTCTAGATAAAAAGTTACTCGTTTGTTTAGATTATAACTTTTTGCTTTTAAACCAATGGAAAAGCCTAAACAAATAGGGTGGCATTCCTTGGCTTTTCAACAGCACAGATATCTACTATTCGATCGTATCAATCTATCGCACCAGATCGACCATCCCCTTCAGCCATCTTCATCCAGTGGCGAACCTAGGAAGAAATTATAGATAGGTCAAGCTTGAAGTAGTATCCAGCGACGGAGTCCCCAACCTAGCTGTATGCCCTACCTATGAGCCAAATATTTTGGGCTATACAGTATATATACATTTAGGTATAAGAGGCCTTGTAAATTGTAGGTAGGGCAGCAACCCAACTTGCCATACTGTTGAGTCCGCCCCTGTCTTCATCCACATCCCATCCTAATCCATCCCATCTCTCTCACTTTAGTCCCTATCCCCCGCCATTATTCTCTCTACAACGGCAGCAACAAGCAGGGTTCCAAATTTTGGCGAATTTCAGTGAAATTTGCCGAAATTTTGGATTTCGGGCCTCTACGAAATCTAAACTATCAGCTAAATAAAAAAAATTTAAATTGCTACAATAATTTCATTTTTTTCGACGAAATTTTGAATTTCATCAAAATTTCGTGAATTTTGAACAAAATTTGAACTTTTATAGCCGGATTTGGTCCAATAACCCATAAGAAATTGATCTTCTATGAAAATAAAATTTTGAGACATTTTAAAATTTTGGCAGAAACACTGTTAGATTTTTATAAACTTATAAAATCTTGATAATGAGCTGAAAATTTTATGATACTATCTTGAGCAGTGTAGGATTATACAGAAAAATCTTCAGAATAATTGAAGTTCATTTGTTATTATTAAAAAATCAAAAACAGAATGAACATAATTGGGACAATTACCTTGTCAGAATGTTATAAATTTTCTTGAGTGTGATCATGATCTAAAATTTTTATAAGAGATTAAGAATTGTCTCAGTACCATTATATAAAATTTTCAAAAAAATTTAACTTTTTTGTTTGTTCAATCAAATCTATGTAAGCACTAAACTTCGTTTGTTATATTATATTTCAAAAATCAGAAAGAGAGAGAACATAAATGGTATTGTGCCTTGTAAGAATTTTATAAATTCACTGGAGGAGGGTGATAATTATTCAAAATTTTTATGATATATTAAGTGTTTCCTTATCAAACTTCTATAAAATGTTCAAAAATTTTAAACATTTTTTGGTTTCTAAAGCAAATCTATGTATTGATCATCAGGATTTTATCAGGACGTAGCACTGTCGGTATTTTTTAAAATTATTAAAGCATGATCATCATCTCAAAATTTAATATAACCATTAATGATATATCAGTACCATCCACAAAAATTTTCAAAATTCTATAACTTGGTTTAGATAATTTTTCATTTCGTTCAAATTTGCCGATAAGCCTTTTAACAGGACAGTAGCACTGTTCGAATTTTTAAACATTCATGACATTTGATAATCATCTGAAAATTTTATGAGAATATTATTGATGTGTCAGGACCATCTAAAAAATTTTCAAAATTTTATAACCTCGTTTGTTCTAATTTTCATTCGGTTCAATCTTGTTGGTTGACATTTTATCAAAACAATAGCAATGTTTGAATTTTTAAAAATTCCTCAGGTTTGATAATAATCTGAAAATTTAATGATAAATTCCTAGCACGTGTAGGGTGGTGTGTGTTGGGTGTATGCATTAAAAAAATATCATGGTGGTTGGTGTAATTTAGAGAGCATTATCCGGTCGTCCGTGCTGTGCTACATGACTGTCAACTGGGGTTATAAAGATCTGAACAAACCATCTTATGCCTGTTAATAATGGTATATCAAACTGTCTTGATTCCGCGATTTCTGGCCCTTGCTATGCAAGTCAATGTTACACCTAGTTGTGTTTTATTTCGAAAACTAAAAACACTATGATCCTCGTATAGGGGGTTATGCCGCACCCCAAAATTTTGTGAAGTTAGAAAATCACTTTTTATTATGCTAAATTCTGCTTATTTAATTGGTTCGATTTGTGGTAGTTAAAAAATAGCATGTGTTAAGACCTTAGAACTATTTATCATTCGTGCTTTAGTAAATTTCAAATGGGATATAAGTCTGAACATTAACCATGTTACTGAAATAATTGTAAAAACTACGAGTTGATCGCGAAAATGGCACCTCCAACAATAACATTTTCTAGTTCCGAAACAAAACACGATGATCCTGTTTGTTTAGGCTTAGGATCTATTTATTTCAGTTTCGGATTATCTAAAGCTAATTCTGGATTATGGTTGTAGAGAAGCTGATTCTCCAAAAATTGAAATCCAAAGCACATACGAAGTGGATTGTGGATTTTAGTGTATATGGGTGGGCTAGATTGTGAGAATCGGATTCTAGAATCGGGTTGTTTGTTTTTAGTCGCTTTTAGGGCTAGAATGAAATCAAAAGCTAAAACAAACAGGCCCTTAGGCTTTTTGGCTTAAAGTTTAAAAGCTAACGGCTTTTGTATGTGATAGAGGGGTAATTTTACCTAACTTTAGTGTTATTAGTCTAAAATCAACCATCAATAAGCCAAAAAGTCTCTCTCCAAATGGCTTTTGGCTTTTAGTTATATGAGGTTTATGTCTTTTGAAAAGTCTAGATAAAAAGTTACTCGTTTGTTTAGATTATAACTTTTGCTTTTAAACCAATGGAAAAGCCTAAACAAATAGGGTGGCATTCCTTGGCTTTTCAACAGACAGATATCTACTATTCGATCGTATCAATCTATCGCACGGATCGACCATCCCTTCACCATCTTCATCCAAATGGCGAACCTAGGAAGAAATTATAGATAGGTCAAGCTTGAAGTAGTATCCATGACGGAGTCCCCAACCTAGCTGTATGCCCTACCTATGAGCCAAATATTTTGGGCTATACAGTATATATACATTTAGGTATAAGAGGCCTTGTAAATTGTAGGTAGGGCAGCAACCCAACTTGCCATACTGTTGAGTCCGCCCCTGTCTTCATCCACATCCCATCCTAATCCATCCCATCTCTCTCACTTTAGTCCCTATCCCCCGCCATTATTCTCTACTACAAGCAACAAGGTGGTTCCAAATTTTGGCGAATTTCAGTGAAATTTGCCGAAATTTTGGATTTCGGGCCTCTACGAAATCTAAACTATCAGCTAAATAAAAAAAATTTAAATTGCTACAATAATTTCATTTTTTTCGACGAAATTTTGAATTTCATCAAAATTTCGTGAATTTTGAACAAAATTTGAACTTTTATAGCCGGATTTGGTCCAATAACCCATAAGAAATTGATCTTCTATGAAAATAAAATTTTGAGACATTTTAAAATTTTGGCAGAAACACTGTTAGATTTTTATAAACTTATAAAATCTTGATAATGAGCTGAAAATTTTATGATACTATCTTGAGCAGTGTAGGATTATACAGAAAAATCTTCAGAATAATTGAAGTTCATTTGTTATTATTAAAAAATCAAAAACAGAATGAACATAATTGGGACAATTACCTTGTCAGAATGTTATAAATTTTCTTGAGTGTGATCATGATCTAAAATTTTTATAAGAGATTAAGAATTGTCTCAGTACCATTATATAAAATTTTCAAAAAAATTTAACTTTTTGTTTGTTCAATCAAATCTATGTAAGCACTAAACTTCGTTTGTTATATTATATTTCAAAAATCAGAAAGAGAGAGAACATAAATGGTATTGTGCCTTGTAAGAATTTTATAAATTCACTGGAGGAGGTGATAATTATTCAAAATTTTATGATATATTAAGTGTTTCCTTATCAAACTTCTATAAAATGTTCAAAAATTTTAAACATTTTTGGTTTCTAAAGCAAATCTATGTATTGATCATCGGATTTTATCGGGACGTAGACTTCAGATTTTTAAAATTATTAAAGCATGATCATCATCTCAAAATTTAATATAACCATTAATGATATATCAGTACCATCCACAAAAATTTTCAAAATTCTATAACTTGGTTTAGATAATTTTTCATTTCGTTCAAATTTGCCGATAAGCCTTTTAACAGGACAGTAGCACTGTTCGAATTTTTAAACATTCATGACATTTGATAATCATCTGAAAATTTTATGAGAATATTATTGATGTGTCAGGACCATCTAAAAAATTTTCAAAATTTTATAACCTCGTTTGTTCTAATTTTCATTCGGTTCAATCTTGTTGGTCAGCATTTTATCAAAACAATAGCAATGTTTGAATTTTTAAAAATTCCTCAGGTTTGATAATAATCTGAAAATTTAATGAGAACATATCTAATGTATCAGGAATATTTAAAAAAAATTCAAAATGTTTTGATATTGTTTGGACTATTTTTTGATTATTTGAAATCTGTCAAAATTTCGGGTGAAATTTTGGATTTTGGGCCAAAATTTCGGTCATAAAAATTCTGGATTTGAATTTTGTTTTCTTGAATTTTAATCGGATTTCGTCTGAAATAATGAGATTTCGCTGAAATTTCGGATTTCAGTCAAAGGCAAAATTTTATACAAAACGAAATTTGAAACCCTGGCAGCAAGCATGTACATCATTTGGCGTGGTAGCTACGAGCACGTGCAGGGGTTTGCACAACGCTAGCAAGTGCGGGCGTGGGCCAGCAAAGGCTGGTGAGCGGAGACATGAGGGAGCAACGGCCGCTAGGCGCGACAAGCAGCGAGCGCGTGCACGATGTACGCAAGATGTCCGCCGCCTCGCCATTGGAGCACGACGTCGTCAAGGCATCGTGCTATTCAATGCCGCTTCACCGATAGGAAACCTCGTGAAATGTGCATGGGATCTGGCCAAGGATATGTGTGAGCACGACAGGTCCCTCTACCTCCTCCTTCAACTCTAGCACCAACTTTCCCCTCCTCCTTCTCCTCTGGCTCTAGATTTAGCGTAGGCGGTGATGTGATGCTTCACCTCTAGCTTTGGATTTGGCGATAGCCTGGCTTGGGACATATATATCCGCAATGGCGTGGTGCAGAGCTCAAGCTTGAGTCGAGGAAGAGAGAGAGATAGATCGAGGCTTGGTGTGGAGCTCGAGCAAGGATTCGGTGCAGGGTGACGTCGTTTGGCTCCATTGCGGTAGTGTAGTTAGTTAGGCTGAAGTTATAGAAGAGGGTGCATCGACAATGGATGATGTCGGGTGGCACTCGGCGATGTGATAGAAAATCGTAGCTAGGTGAGCTCAATGAAACTTCTTTGAATACTTATTCGAGATCTATTAAAATTTATTGAAACTCATCGATTGAAATTTGGTGAAACTTAAGTTTCAAAATCTGAAACTTTTTGAAATTTTCTAGAAACTTCTTGAAATGTGCAAAATTTAATGAATCATGAAAATTTTTAAACGTTCTCTTGAAACTATATAAAACTTTGCTATACTGTTGGTAGCACTTCCAACAGTGTATTGTTGTGAAGCAACACTCTTTTACTTTGCTCCATCAATAAATCGCTTTATGCAGTCAATGTTACCTATACTTATGGTGATTGTTCAACTGGATGTTTAGTCGATGTTTTAGTACTGGCCGGGGAAGTCAATGCAGCTGATTCAACTTGATCTCTAGTAACAATGAAACATAAGTTATAGCGTATCATCTCAAGAGCTAATATAATAATAGGCACTAAAAAATTTACATGCCCTTCATTTTTAGGACATTCAGGTCACTCTAATTTTTGTTTTTGAAATTTTCAGGTCACTCTGTTTATCAGTACAACACCAGCTAATCATCCTAGAAAGTGCCTATAATCTGCTGCAATGAAGTGTAGGTGCCCGTGACGGCAACAAACACCCCGAGCAGCAGGATGCCGGCGATCGCCGCGATTTCGGCGCGGCGGATGCCTTCGGCCTTATAGATCTTCAGGTAGCAGAGGCAGGGAACAGGACGGTCGCCATGACGCTGAGGAACGACCCGATGAACGACATGAGGTAACCGAAGAAGGGCACCGTGGACGCGACCACCACCGTGCTGACAAGCACCATGGTGCTGATCACCACCCTCGCCGATCCGCTGCCCAGGAGCGAGAACCTCTCCTCGATCGCTGCCGTGATCGGCGCGATGAGGAGCGCGTACTTCGCCAGCGGGTTGATCAGAGTCATCACGATGGCGATCTTGGTGTACAGCTTCCCTGTTGGAAGATTCAGCGTCACCTGTGACTGCACGTCGTCTCCATATATCAAGTAGCCCAGTACTGCTGTGAGTCCATAGTTCACGCTGCAGAGCACAGACGACATCAACAGAACCTTGGAGAAGTGTTTGTTGTTCTTCATGGACGAGTATATCGTGGGGAAGACGGCGTGGCCGGTGAAGCAGACGAAGTATAGGCCGAGGGAGGTTGGCAGGCCGGTCAGGTTCAGGACGCTGCTGTTCTTGTGAAACCCGGTCTCGGCTAAGCCGGCCCAGACAAGCGACGCCGTCAAGGCCGCCGACGCGAAGAGCCCGGCTGCCGACACGTAGGCGAGCATGCCGAGGTTCTTGAGCCAGGTGGTGGGCAGTATGACGGCGGCGGCCAGGACAATGAACAGCTGCTTCCCGTGGAGCTGGTAACCCAAGAGCTCCATGCTCGTGCCTGGAAAGAGCTTGTCGAGGTTGTCGCCCTCAAGGACGAGGAAGCTGATGGCGACGAGGTAGAGCTCGACGTACATGAAGAAGGAGATGGCTCTCCGGCCGGCGGAGCCGAAGGCGAACTGGCCTATGTCGGGGTAGCTACTGATGGAGCCATCGGCGCGCATGCAGCGCTCGATGAGCGTGCCGGTGTAGTAGCAGACGGCGCCGACGACGGCGAAGAGCGCCAGGCTGAGCCACCCGCCCTGCGACACCGCGTACGGCATCGACAGCACTCCAATACCTGAACAA
>JAYEVE010000901.1:0-65045 GCA_036346375.1 Guadua angustifolia
AAATTAATATTAAAAATATAATAAATTAATAAATTAATTTAAAATATTTAAAATTCAATAACAGAGAGAATTGCAAACTAGTACTTTGAATGTCAGAATTTTTATAAATTTCTGGAGGAATATTTTGAGCTGAAAATTTTAAATAAGAATACTTAGATCAAAAAAATTTAAAAACAAAATTTCAAAAAGTTATAAAAATATTTGGATTGTCTGATAAATCAAAACCCGAAATCAGAAAACTGTGCAGAGCAGATTTTTAGAATTTTAATAAAATCTATGAACAGTATTTAAATCTGAAATTTACACAGTATGAAAATAATTGGTTAGCCATCACACAGAAAAATTTTCATAAATTCTTGATGAGAGATGAAACCGATTCATTGAACCTCATCTTACTCAGCCTGCTATTCTTTTCTCAAAATGCTTCGCTGCCCCATTTCCTTCACTTCCAGGTGGGTCCCGATTCCTTTGCTGCCCCACTCGCCAGTCTCTCCTCCCTGTCATCTTCTTCCTCTCGCCATTGGTGTTCCCTGAGAAAAACCTTGGCATAGCTTCCTGTACATCTCGTCACCCTTCGCCCATAGCCGAGCCAGCGAAGCTTCAAGCGTGTCCCGTCGCCTCCACGCGGCCTTCTTCTCCTCACTCCACGCTGCAAGCCAAGATTTCCTCTTGTCTCATTCGGTGAAGTCTCCATCCGAGCTGAGCGCAACCCAGGCGAATTCATCTAGCTTCCGCAGCTATAAAAGGCACCGGATGATCACTTGAGTCGCCCTTTTCATTCCCCTTCACTTCTTCCATCTTCTCCCCTACTGAGTCGCCCGAAATTTCCCTGCCTGCTGCCATGGCCGAAGCTTCTGAGCTCAAGCTCCAATCGGAATTCTTGTGATCCATTCACTCTTTACCAAATTCCCTTGAGCTAGACCATCACCAAGCCTCAAGCATCAAAAGCCCTCAAAAATATTTGATCTTTCTCATGTGAAATGTCGCCGCTGCCGTGAGCTCATCCCCTCCATGACCGGCGCACGGTGGCAGCTCAAACCCTCACTTATCCGGCCAAAAGAAACACCAAAATGGAACCCCCGTGACTCCCTCATGCTCACCATGCCACCCATTCGAGCTCCCATGCACTGATTCTTTCTCTCCGCCGTTCCTCCATTGCCGCCGCCACTGGAGCTCGGTGCCAGCTCACTCCGGCTCATCCCCGGCCGAATTGGTACCACCATCAGATGCACCTCACCGAGCTCTTCCTCATGGTGACCTCACCTTCGCCGGAGGACCGCCGGAGTTCAGTCGCCGATGCGCCCTAGCTCCTTCCTCTGTTCGTGTCACTGATGAGTGGACCCCCTCTGTCACTCCTGCAATTGAAAACGTATTTCCCATTTTCTAATGCATTTTCCAACCGGATTAAATATACAATCATGAATATCTTTTGCAATTTTAATCAAAATTCAGTGAGACAAATTTCTATATTCACTTAAAGTCCATAATAATCTAAATATACAAAAATATTTAAATTTTGAACTTCGAATAATTATTTAAATTAAACTTTGAATATAACCCATTATGTTCTTTAATGCAAAGTTATATTCAGAAGGGCATAAAATAATAAAATAAATATTCATATGATAAATAGACCAAGATGAATCTAAATCTACAAAAACATTTGATTCTTAAGTCATAGAACAATTATAAAAATTTGAAATAGGATAAACACTCTATTATGGACCCTATCGCACATATGGGAAATATAATTCCTAAAATCATTAAATTAATTTTAATGTGTCTCTGGAAATATAATAAACTCAAATATACAAAAATATTGGAAAGTTGAACTCACTTTAAATTATTTTCTTTATGATCACTAGTAAACCCTAATCTGACCATTAGTGAAAACAAAATCATAAAAACTCATAAAATGATGAAATAATTGATACTAAGTTCCTGAAAACAGTAAGGACCCATGTATGTAAAAATATTTAAAATAAGATTTAATTTCCATTCTCTTAAAGAAAGGAAATGTTAATTATAACAATAAGTAAATAGATAATCTATCGCAATTAAGGCTAAAATAATGCCAAACCAACTTTAAAACATTTCTAGGATTGTACTCTACTAATACCTAAAATATGAATCAAGAATCATGTATAGTGTAGTTGGAAATTAAGGATTGAATCTTAGCCGATTTAAGGTTACCCATATGATCATTTGGACTACTTCTGTTGCCAATAAAATAACTTGTATAAATGCTAAAATCAGTAAAACTAGTTTAGAAGCATTGAACAAAGTATATGCTACCATATTCTAGAAAAACATCTTGTTTATAACTTGCTTTCCATCTAAATCTAGCTAGATCAAAACCCTTAAGTGTGAACCTTGCGCTTCATATTCTCGCCGATCCGTATAGCGTAAACTTTATAATATCACATAAGCCTTTTCAAAGAATGAATATAATGAATCCTCTAAACCCTAAAATTTATAAAATCAATTTAGAAACATTCTCCAAAGTATAGACTACCCTATTATGAAAAGGTAATCTCATTTCACCATGATTTGTATATTAATCTTGATAGTTTAATAACCCTAGGTATTTATATTACTTAAGTGCGTAATATGATTGAACGAACTTTGAAGAATCAATAATTTTAATATTTGTATCACCAGAACCTTCTCAAATAACATGAAAACAAAATTGGTAACCTAAATCAATAGATATTAACTTGTGCGAAGCTAATTCTATTCAAAGCCAATCAAAGGCGAAGAATTATTCATTCATAATATAATATGATCATTTAAGCCTTTTCATCAGCTCGCAGATCAGTTCATCTAAATTCGAATTCAATGAAGACTAACTTAGAAATGATCCTTAGGATATGATCAACAACAATCTGGAAAAATATTCATATTTTAGCTTGCTTTGAATCTGAATCCTGATAAAGCAAAACCTTTAAGTAATAAGAAAACAAGAAATAGACTATGAATAGTAAAATCAATGAACCCTGCCAATAATGGGTTGATATTGTTGGTTTACATGAACTGGATTATTGAATGGATGTTCATATCTTGAAGTCATTGGGTTGACATTGTTGGATTATATGAAATGGAATATTGGATGAATGATTATGTCTTTATGTCAATGGGTTGACATTATTGGACTTTATACTCGGATTATGAATCGATCAATGAATTATTGGACCTTGGATCCTTTGGATTATTCAATGGACTATGAGTATCATTTATGCTTTACTTATTTGCTTATCAAACTTGCTCTTACAAATTCCGCTGAGAAATTGCAAATCGATTTCTAAATTAAAATCGCTTTATGCAAATTAACCGTAGAAGCCTCCTTTGCCATGACTTGCATTTATGCATTTGCAAATACCACCTTAAGTCTTATGGAGTACGAAAGTACTCATCCTTGCTTATTATGTTGTTTTAGGTGGATAAGACAACGACGCTTCGAAGAATACCTTTTCGTCACAGGTTACGAGAATTTTATGTAAAGCCATCTTTCTGGGGATTTCTGCCTTGTCAGTTGCCTGGGGTCAGATGGGCACACTACAAGACTTCGTTCTTCCCGTAATACTAATATTTACTTTGAGTTGTAAATTTTATTGTATAACTAAGCTTCCGCATTAATAAAATGATGTATAGTTATGGTTCCAATTGTTGTATATATGCGCATTTAGCTATGATCCAGGACTAGTACGGAAAGCACATTAGATTTTCGTTTTGGCATTTTTCGATAGAATGCTAAAATGAGGATCGTTACACCCTTAGCAAGAGCGGCCTCATCCGCCTTGCCCTTGCCCTCAGCCAAGCGCCACGAAGGCAATCACCTGCAGCAAGGACAGAATCCTTATTTTGTTCAAGCTAGATGAAGCCACCAAAGGGGCAAGGAATAAAGCCATATCCCCGAACTTACCCATGTGAGAGGAGCGGACGCTTGAAAAAGGAAAATTGTCACTAGCGATCAGTCAGGTATAAGTGCAGAGGACGCAAATCCTAGTGGCAAGGCTTGAGAGCCGGACGTCCGCGGCCCTCATAGCTAGCGCCCTGTGGGACATGCCCGGTGCGTTTCCATCGCACTAATACTACGCCCCACGGGTCCCCTTGCAAGACGCCGCATGACACGCAGCAGGATACGCCCACTGGCGGCAGGTGCCCTTTGGTCGGCGACAGCGAAGGACCTATTTTGGTCTGCGACAGAGCCTGCGTTCCCTGATCTGGGTGACGGCGTTAGCTTCTTCTCAGCTTGGCTACAGCCGCTCCACTTCAGACGACAGCGATGGCGGGTGCGCCCTTTGGTTCGGCAACCACTACTATAGACTGCCTCATCCGCGACCCCCCATCACTGTCGGGTAGGTTCGAGCTAGCAATGATAATATTATCACTACCGGTTCTAAATTCAACCGGCAGTGTTATCACTACCAGTTCTAACTTCAATCGGCAGTGATAAGAATAGTATAAATTTCCCGTAGGAATAGAGGCAATATCATTGCCGGTTTAATAGATAACCGACAGTGATAAGAAGAGATCACTGCCGGTTTATATGTAAAACCGGTAGTGATTTATCATTGCCGGTTCGTCTATAAACCGGCAGTGATAAGACCATTTTCACTGCCGATTTTACTATAGAACCGACAGTGATATTACTGTTCTCCATTATTAGTTCGATACAGAACATAAGAAACATTATAATTTATCTCGTACAAAACATATGAAAGCATAATTAGTTAAAAAATAGAACATATTAAAAATTTGTAATTTATCTCGCACAGAACATTTACAAAATTTGTAATTTGTGAGATATGTATTAATTAAAACACAGAACATTTACAAAACATAATTAAGTATATCGTCCATTTTTACATATTTAGTCCTAATTATAACAGGCCAACGGCTATTAACCGTTTGAAACGCAAAATGGCGTGAAACCCTATATCCAAAAGTCGTCGTCGTCCTCCTACTCCTCCTTGTCGCCAGAGCTGCCGCCTGATGACTGATCGGAGTTGCGGTGTTGCTCGTCCTCCTTCTCCTCCGAATCCGATTCGGTGGCGGAGTTGGTCTTGCCCCAACGCCGCAGGACCTCGCCGCCGTCGCTATCGTCGTCGTCGCCCTCCTCCTCCGTCTCCTCCTTTGCCTCCTCTTCCTCCTCCTCCGCCTCCACCTCCTCCTTCTCCTCCTCCTTCTCTAGCGACGGAGCGGGCCTTTGCCCAATACGTGCTCGCTTTTTGGGGGGTGCCATTCTTGCAACAGTAGTGGATTGTGAGGTGTGGTGCTTCAGATTAAGGAATGGGCATTATATAGAGGCAGAATGGAAAGGGCAACTTGATTGGCGAGAGAATGTGAAGCGCAACGGTTGGCGCGCAGAGGAACGAGCAAGCGTGATGGTTGGCGCGGCGCTTGAAGGTTCGACGATCACCGCCGGTTTGTATTACCAACGGCAAGGATAATCGATTATCACCGCGGTTTATACCCAAAACCGATAGTGATATATTACTGCCGGTTTAATTTACAACCGGCAATGATATTTAACGTTTACTGCCAGTTCATATATTTAACCAGCAGTGATATGTATTTTCCTGTGCAACCCAATTTTCCCGCGTAATATGACCTTATCACTGCCGGTTCTGCGCAGAGCCGACAATGATAAGCTATTTTTCCCGCGTAATATGACCTTATCACTGCCGGTTCTTCGCAGAGCTGGCAGTGATAAGCTATTTATATAGCAATCTCCACCTGACCGACGCCTTTCCCTGGCCGAGCAGAAGAGTGGAGCTCTTTGCTCAGTTGTATTTTTCTTGGTGAGGTGCTGCCAAAAATTTGTGTTAGTATTTTTTTCATATTTTTCATCGAGGCGACATCTTCTCCGACCGAGCAGAACAAAGAGGAGCTCTATTTTGCTTGATAGTTATTATCTTGGCGAGTTGCTGCTGAAAAATTGTATTAAAATTTTTCGAGGTTACTGACTTGATCTATGTTATATTTGTCGTAAAATTTTACTTTACAGAGTGCTATAGATGTTGATAATTGCTGATTGTACGGTGTGAACATTTTAGGTCGGTAGTGCTCAAATTAAGATCTAGCTAAATTATTGAATAAATTATAATTCATATCCATTTTAGTGATGTAGTGGATGTTTAAGTAATGAAAATTGCTAGATGGACAATTATGCATAATTGTAATTAATTTAATTAATGAAAATTTGTTATATGGATTTTAAATAGTAAAATTGCTAGATGAATTATAAATAGTGAGAATTGCTAGTTGAATATTTAAATAATGAAAAATGGTAGATGGATTTTGCAATAATGAAAGTTGGAAGATACATAATTATTTAGAAATATATCCTTATATTCAATTATATGCTTGTTTGTTGTAGATTAATTTAATTTAATAGCTAGCGCTACATAACAAAATGAAATGAAGAAATCTTCTAAATAATTAAAAATGCTAGATGGATATTTAAATAGTGAAAAAGGTTTGATGTATTTTAATATATATAGGCAAAATTGCTAGATGTATTTGTAAAACTAATCATTTACAATTATATTGTTATTTGCGTTATGTGCTTATAATGTGTTTATCATTGTAATTAATTAGCAATGCATGACTACTGTAAAGAATAAATTATTTTGATATCGTTTGTTCATATACTGAAATGTAGTTTGATATAATTAACTATAGATGGACCGAAAGTGGATATATGACACGGACCGTCGCGGTCCAGAGTTCTTTAATGGTGTGACTTATTTCCTGAATGCGGATGTGGCACACAAGTCGAGAAACTGGCGGACTATATGTGTTGTCCATGCGCTGATTGCAAAAATGAGAACATGTTTTGTAATATAGAGTCGATATATGCACACTTGTTTCGAAGGGGTTTCAAGGTGGCTATACTGTTGGACCGAGCACGGTGAAGATGATATTGTACATGAAGGGCAACACATTGATGAAGATGACGGAGACAACGATATGACGACGGTGGAAGATGCGTCATTTGAAATCCACGAAGATGATCTAGATCAAATGTTGCGTGATGGGGAGGGGACTTCACGAGTGAAAGGGAGTTTCAAAAGTTTCAGCGTATGGTAGATGACTCTACAACGCCATTAAGTGCCCAAAACTTGCCATAAATAAGCTCCCCAAGATATTCAGTAAACGAATTGTGGAGCTATTTGCATTTGAATTGCACAAGTTTTATCTTTTCACAAGATCAAGTGAATACCACTTCTAAAACCAACTGAATACTCACAAACTGATACCTTTTGAAATCACTTTCAAATAAATTGCAGAGGTTTTGAAATTTTGCACAAAAGAACTTTGGAATCACAAGAATCATTTGCAAAAAGAATTCTTGAAAAAGGAAGTACCAACTAAAAGATATCCTAAAGCCAATCTCGAAAAATCTGAAAATTTTCAGACAATTCAGAGCTCAGCCAGCCAGGGCCGGTAGTACTGCACACTAAGGGCCGGTAGTGCCGACTATGCGGTACTACCGCCGCCCAGGTACGGTAGTGCCGACAGTGGTACGACTGAACTGAAAGTTTTCCAGACTTTTTGAAAACTTTCGCAAATGAAGTCCAAATGATTTGAAATTTTCAGGGAACCAACTTTGGACTATTTCAAACATAGTTGAGCAACTTTTGTTTGCAAAGAATTTTCTTTTAGCTTAGTTTTAGCAACATGCACTTTGAGGCATAAAAATGAAAACAAACTTCATAAAATCCTCAAGGTGCAACTTTAACTTGGATTTCATCTACAATTTGAATCCTCATGGCTTTGAGGATTTGAAATACATTTTGAAGCCATGACTATTTAATAAAAGTAATGAAATCCAATTTGAATGCTAAAATACTATTTGTAGGTATATTTGAGTTAAATGCAAATGTTTTGGCCAAATTAGTTTTCAAAATAGAATTTTTCTTTTTAGAAGCTTGCAAAACTTTTGAAATACATATTATAATTGTTTTACAAGACTTTTTACAAATTTGGGTCTTTTAAACACAATTTTTAACTTTTGTCCAAAGTGGGTTCTTTTTGAAGAACCAAACGAATCCACAAAGTCAAATCTTCAAATAATACAAAAGCGAATAAGAGAATGAGATACAAAGTAGAGTTTTGAGCTTTTCTAAATCTCCTTCTCTTTTGTGTATGAGTTTAAAATGCCATTTGGAACCTAGATAAGGCACAAGATCTGGTCCAAATGTTGAAACTCACTATGCAATATTTTGACCAATATAGGTCAAACTAGAATTTTCGTGAATTTCAAAATCAAATAACTTTTGCTAGATTGGTCTTTTGAAAATCTTTTGAACTCAAAAGTTGTTAAGCATGACCAACTCTAGGATTTTTGCTTTAGAATTACTTTCAAATCATTTTACTTTTATTTCTATGAAAATTATAAGTTTAAATCTAAAATAAGATATTACTATCTAGTTTTTGGTCATGAAACTTATTTTCTTTTCAAAATAGATTTTGTGAAGCCAAAACCTTTGAAAAACCTTTTGAAAACATTTTTATACATTTATCAACTAGTTTTTTTAAAAGATTACTAATAGAACATACAAATTTTAAGTTTTGACTAAAAGGCTTGATTTTGAAAATATATGTGCACTTATATAAATATGGGCACACGAGTGATGTGATACACATGAATATGACTTAGCACTCCCCTAAATGTGCCACATCTAACTTGCTCAAGATTTGCAATAAGAGAATAGGTAAGAGGCGAGAGCAAGTACTCACAACAAGCAATTAAATTATTTTTTTTTGCATGATACTAGTGCATCTAAACCTACACAAGGCTAGAAGCTAAATAGTAATCAATTTAAATGCTTGTTACCGAGATGGCATTGGCTCATGTTGGATTTGATTATCTTCATGCTTGGTTCCAATTTGTAATTGATGAAGTCCTTATTCTTTGATGAAGTCAAGTGTCCAATGCATCTCCAAATGCCTACAAATCTTTTAGGCATATTTTGGTACCCAATCCTTGTTGGGTCCAACAATGTTAGTCACAATAGATTTAGGAACCCAAATGATCCTAATTTTAGTATTTTTGACAAGGCTAACATGACTAGGAATAGATTTGCAATAATTATTCCTCCTAGGCAAATGATTAGCATTTTTATAAAAAGGCTTAGGAAGGCAATGATACTTTGTAAAACTATTTCTAGTTTGATCTCTTCTAAGCATATGATAATTGAAATTATACATTGACTTAGAGGATCTAGTATATCTAGCAAATGTTTTGCTATTGTTATTTCTCCTAAGCAATTTATTTGAATTGCTTTGAGTAGGCTTAGGAGTCCTAACAAATTAAGCAAAACCATTCCTAGATTTACTCTTCCTATGCAAATGAACATTATCATTTTTAGCGAGCATAGGAGACTTGACAAGCTTGGCAAACACATTGCCATTCTTGTCCTTCGTAAGCAAATAATTATCATTAACAAGAATAGGCTTAGGAGTTATACCTTTGGGACAATCCTTATCGAAATGTCCCTTTTCTCGATAATTGAAGCACGTTACTCCGTTTGGTCCTCTCTTGACCTTTTTGTTGTGCTCCTTGCCGGTTTGCCTCATTGTTGATGGTGTGGCCTTGTTATCCACTTTGTTAGGGTACACAGAGGCGAGGTGTCCCTTCTCGTTGCAGGCAAAGCACTTGATGGTCTTTGAATGTCTTGCATTGTGCCTTGTCTTGCTATTCTCCCTCTTGGAGATGTAGCCGAGTCCTTACTTATCTTGAGGTGCCCTTGGTTTACTCAAGATCTCGTCGAGGACGGCTTTTCCTTTTACGCACCTCTTCAAGTCATTTTCTAAACTAATGACTTGGGCCTTGAGCTCATTATTTTCCTCTACAAGATTAGCATCTAAAGATATAGAGGAACTAGAAGCAATTTTATTAGGGCAACAAGGCAAATCAATGCTAGAAGTGGATATGCATTTATTAGATGAATTTATAGAATTTGAAATTGAGCATGGCAATTCATCAACTAAATTACATTGAGTAGCAATATCCACACTAGCTTTAGTGAATTCCTTGAAAAGGACTTTTTCATGATTTTCTTTCGAACATTATAATCATTTTGAAGTGATTCATGTTCTAACTTCAAAATTTTATATTTTGTTTTCTCCTTCCCAAGATAATTATTGAGCTCCTCTAACATATCCATTAAATCATCATATAAGGGCTCTTCATCATCACATACCTCACTTTTACCTTTTGCCATAAAGCAACTAATTCGTGATGAAAGTGAATTTTCATCGTCGCTTGAGGCAGAGGTTGAGGTTGATGGAGATGTCAATTCTTCATCACTTGATGTAGAGGTTGAAGAATCATCAACCGACATTTCTTCCTCAATGCAATCCTCAATTGATGATGTGGATGATTTAAATAATTCTTGTAGCTTGATCCACATTTCATGAGCGCTCGAGATGTTGCAAATGAGATTGAATATTTCTACGCTCACAACACTAAATAAAATGTTAGTAGCTTGAGCGTCGAGATATTGGCATTTCTCCTCTCCTTTAGTTGGAGCAATATCATTTAGTGGAGAAGAAAAGCCCACATCTACGATCCACCATATTTGGGGGCTCATGGATTTAAAATGATCAATCATAAATAATTTCCATTGAGCATAATTAGAGCCATTAAATATTTGTGAATCGGTGTAGTGCACTAATCCGCTAGACGCCATCCTTTTTACTCTCTAAGCTGTTAAGCCTAAAATGAGAGTGACCGTGGCTCGATACCACTTGTAAGATCGAGGATGCGCCTAGAGGGGGTGAATAGGTGTTTTACAAGATTAATCGCTCACTAAAATAATTCGCCTAATCAACCCCTAGGTCAAAACCTAATCAAAGATAATGCGGAAGCAATAAACTAGGTTTTGACAATTAAGGCCTAAAACAACAAGGCTCACTAGTGCACTAACTAAATTATGTCTCTATACAAGAATTTCTAAATTGAATAATCAATTAAATACTAAGCAATTCTAATATGATAAAACACATGCACACAACTCCCACAAAGCCAGCAACACTCTGCCCAAGCCCCCCATGGGGTCTATTTATACTCCCACCAAGAAAACTAGCCGTTTGGGGGCAAAACGGGCAGAAAACAGCCAAACCCGGTACTACCGCCCTTATAGGCCCGGTAGTATCGGCCGTAGTCCCAACGGTCGGCCAACGGCTACTTCTCCGGTACTACCGCCCTCTGAGGGCCGGTAGTACCGACTTTGCGGTAGTACCGCTCCCATCGAGCGGTAGTACCTACCGCAAAGATACCGAGAAAACATCGCTCAGAATAAAGCAACCGCTGCAACTTCCTAGAGTATCGGCCCTCTGGTACTACCAACTTCACAAGGGCGGTAGTACCGGCCTTCCAGATCCGAGCAACACATGCTCTCTGGGAAAAAGCTACCGGCCTCTTGGGCCCAGATTATCAAGACTCCGGTATACCGCCTCACTTCAGCGGTACTACTGGTTTTTCTGAGAAAACACATTTTCAAGATTGAAAACATTTCTCCAAAAACCAAACATTATTCTTTGGGCTACTAGATGATCAACACATGATCATACACTTGTGCAAAACATATTTGCACCAACTTAGCTCATGCTCAAAGAATCTCAACCCAATTTGCAAAAACATATTTCACAATAAACCATGAACTCTCTAATTGCAATACATGCAATTCTCTAGTTCCATGCAACCACACTAAAACTAAATCAAACGTATGAGCACTCTACTTGCAACACATGCAAGCCTCTAGCTCCATACACACCACATAAACACCAAATCATGCTTGAGCTCTCTCCTTTTGCAACACATGCAAAACTTAGCTCCAAGCAACCATTTTGATTTTGAAAGATTTGTTTTGTAAACGAAAACAAAACATGAAGCTTCAACAATTTGCAACACATGCAAAAATGAATCTTCACGCAAAAGCTAACGCATAAGCTCATCCTATTCGCAACACATGCAAATCAAAGCTTTGTGCGAAAACCAAACGCATATGCTTTTCATCTTTGTAACACATGCAAATCAGAGCATAATGCAACAACAACCAAGCATAAGCTTAACACATTCGCAACACATGCCAAATGGTTAGCATTATGCAAAAACCAAATCCAAATAAGATTTGAGCTTGAGTGAACACAGGATTGAGGTCATCAACACATGATGAAGCTCAAGTTAGGACTCAACCCCTCTTAATAGTATGGCGATAAAAACTAGACTCAAAGACTAGAAAGTCCTTAGCCTATCTAGTTTTACCTTCACCGCCACACGCAAGCAATCCTCTTTGGGGTCTTTATGATCTTCACTCTTACGCTCCTGGGATCATCACTCCGCCTTCTCTTAATCTCTACGGATCTCCTCTTGACGCCCATCACCTCATGATGTCGCCCTTGTCCCATTTTCATCATCTCATCCATCTTTGGACTTAACCTAACTCAATCACAACTCATAAAATAGTTAGTCCAAGATGTATGGTTGTCTCAATTATCTCTTACACTCCATTAATACATAATGGATGCCTTTAGATCAATTGAGCACAACTCTTAATCGATTTGAATAATATAAAATGTGTCTTAAGTACAATAATGCAACACATGCTTCATTATATTTAAGAACTATTCATTTGTCCTTAATTAATCAAGGAACACCATCAACACATGATGAAGTGTTCTTTAATGATTAATAAGACAAATGAACTCAATTTAAATTTTCATTTAAATTGACTCAAGTTAGAGTGTGAACTCCTCTAAATATGTGCATCCATGTAATATATAGATTGGGAAACATGATGCACATTTTGTGGTTAATACAATAGGGACATTTATAATTTAACTTGAATCCAAAGTATGCAATTAATACTAGAAAGAATGCGATACATACCTTGGGTTTTCCATTTTCCATTCCAAATATGAGACTACTAAATAATTGCTCAATAGACATGTTAGTCTCATAATGATTAGGTTTGTCATTAAACAAGGATTAAGCATTAATCTATATCAATCACCAAAACCAATGGCTCTTGAACTTACAGTTAGGACTGGAAGTACAAAGAATACACGCAGGTCCAAACGATTGCATATTGTATCGCAATGAGTTTGCAGACATGGATGCCTGTGTTGTTTGTAAAGCAAAGCGGTATAAGGGCAACGACGATGATATCGAGAACGAAGATGTTGGGGTGAGGCGTGAGAAGAAGAGGTGTCCCCGTAAAGTGGTGTGGTATTTTTCTATAATCCCCCGTCTAAAGCGATTGTTTATAACAAAAGGCATGCCCAATTGTTACGATGGCACGCCAAGAGCGTAAGAAGGATGGAATGCTCAAACACCTGTTGATTCTCGTGCAATAGAGGAACATCGACGAAAATATAAGAAGCACTTTGCATATGATGAGGAATATAAGGTTCAAGTTGAGTACGATGGGATGAATCCTTTTAGCAACATGAGTAGTCGTCCACAAAGACTTGGCGGTGACTTTATGCATCTACAACCTTCCTCCTTGGCTTTGCATGAAGCGAAAGTACATTATGATGCCACTATTGATCCAAGCGCCAGCAACCCGGCAATGATATCGATGTGTACCTCAAACCATTGGTTGAAGATCTTCTAATATTGCGGAACGATGGTGTACAGGTATGGGATGAGTATAAAAGAGAAAACTTTATCCTACGGGCATTATTGTTCGTAAGTATTAATGATTATCCTGCTCTTAGCAACCTGTCGGGCCAGACGACAAAAGGCTTCAATGGATGCGTCCAGTGCTTGGATGATACAACTAGCCGGTGGCTGAAGAACTGCCGAAAAATGGCTTACATGCGGCATCGTAGGTTCCTCCGCAAGGATCACCCATACCGCAATAATAAGAGAGTTTTTTACGGGACAAAGGAGACTGCCTTAGCTCCGACAGTGTGAAACAGATATTTGCTGCCGTAAAAGATCTTACAATTATTCATGAAAACGAAGCCAGCAATACATCTATTTTGACTTCGGGATAAGGCTCCTTTGTGGAAAAAGAAATCAAGATTTTGGATCCTACCTTATTGGCAAGACTGGAAGTTCGACGCTAATCGACGCCATGCACATAGAGAAGAACGTGTGGTAGCTTGCTTGGTATCTTACTGGACATACTTGGCAAAACGAAAGATACTCTTCAAGCAAGGATGGACCTCGAAGATATGAAACTGAGGAAGGAGCTGCATTACGAAGAAATGGATACAGGCAAAAAGTACCTTCCCGCAGCCTGCTACACTTTGAGCAAGAAAAAGAAAATTAGCGTTTGCGAATGCTTGCACGGAGTCAAAGTTCCGTCTGGTTACTCTGCTAACATAAAGAGACTAGTCTCAATGAAAGACTTAAAGTTAATTGGTATGAAGTCTCATGATTGCCACGTGATGATGACACAGATACTTCCAATTGCAATTACGGGGGTTCTACCAGAGAAAGTCCGAGACCCAATTATCAAGTTGTGTTCATTCTTCAACGCGATTTCACAGAAGGCCATCGATCCATTAAAACTAGATAAGCTGCAGGAAGACGTGGTCCACACTATGTGCAGGCTTGAGATGTGTCTCCCTCCATCTTTTTTTGATATTATGGTCCATCTCATTGTTCACATTGTGAAAGAGATACGGATTCTTGGTCCCGTATTTCTACATCAGATGTACCCTTTCGAGAGATTCATGGGGGTTATAAAGAAATATGTTCGTGACCGAAATCGACCGAAGGTCTGATTGCCGATGGTCGGGGAACCGAGGAGGTCATTGAGTTCTGCGTCGATTATATGGATCTCAAACCGATTGGTGTGCTCAGATCTCGGCATGAGGGAAGGCTACAGGAAAGGACATTAGGCGAGAAATCAAGACGCATTTAGCAATCTAGCTTCATTTACACAAGCACATTTTGTAGTTTTGGAACAATCGGTTGTGGCCCCCGTATGTCAACATGCACAAGAACGTGCTATCCAAAACAAACCTGTGGAGGTCGAGGTTTGGCTCATGAGAGCACAGAGATAATTTCGGTGATTGGTTGCATAGACACATGATGCGTACGGAGACAGACTGCACTCAGTTGAAAGTGTTGGCTCAGGGACCGTCAACTACAATTCGGACATTCCAAGGATACGACATAAATGGTTTTACATTTAATACAAGAACGCAAGATAAAAAAGAGCACCAATCAAAATAGCGGCATCCCAGATAGATGCCTATGACAAAGAATGGAAATAGGCAAACCTAATACGAATTCATAGAAGAGATTTGGGAGCTTGACTATGGACCTTGAAGGTCCTCTTTCGTGCCAATGGGTCGACTTCCGGAGTGTGAATATCGACAAATACTACAGATTACTACCGTGGACCTCAAACTCGTTGGATACAGAGAAGAACCATTCGTACTTGCTAATTCATACGCAAATCTTCTTTATGTAATCATTCGCTAACAAGGAGCGCCACGTGGTTATTCAAGGAAAAAGAAGGATTGTTGGAGTTAAGAATGTTGTCGACGAGGAAGAGTACAACCAATTCGATGAGCTTCCCCTTTGGAGAGGATGTTGACCTAAGTACCATGGAAGAGAGTGACGGCTACGTACATACGCCGCGATCATAACAAAGGCCTAATCGTAACTTAGTTGTAGTAATGAAATGTATGATTTCTTTTGTATGAATGACATGTTTATTTTCTCATATGTAACAATTAATGTAATATATGCAATAATGGAAATTGAGGTTGTGCTTTCTTTTGATCAAATTGAAAGTTTCACTTAATTGGTCACACTACTACAAAAGGGGTTATATTAGACACATCATCATAGACGGTTTTAAGACAAAATCGTCTGTGATGTTTTTCGGGCACATCAAAGATGGTTTGTAGATCAAACCGCCTATGATACCTAATTATCACGAGCGGTTTGAAATACGCATCGCCTGTGATGAGAATGTTGAGCACATCACGCACGGTTTGTAAATCAAACCGCTTGTGATTCGTTATGTGACAAACGGGTTTAGCTACAAACCGGCTGCGATGTTAGGAAGAACTTCATAGACGGTTGGTGGATAAATCAGTCTGTGATATTTCGTCATCACAGACGTGTTTATCCACGAACCGTCTGTGATCATACATTGAAATCTCAGAACTGCGCGCCATACAAAAAAAAGAGTATCGATTATAGATTGCATGATAATTGAGAATTCTTGCATTATAGATTGCATTATATATAAGAAGCATTACAAAAGATCGACTAGTACTATATATACTTTAACTAAAACAGATCACTATATAGCTAGCTAGCTTGCTACGCCTGCCTTCGCGGAGGAGGAAGCCGAGAGGGGTCGGAGTCCGCGAGTCCTCGCTGCGGCCGTCCGGGTCTCGCCGAGCCCGCCGATCCGGTCATCCTCCGGCTCCCACCTGTCGCGATAGCCCTTCGACGAGTCGAGCTACATCGAGGAGGAGGAGGCGCGCGCCAGACGCTTCTAGGCGCTGGGAGGCGGAGGAGGCCGGCACGGCGAAGCGCGCAGCCATTCGCGCTGGTCATGCCTACGGGTATGGTTGGAGGTGGCGGCGTCGGTGGGTGGGGTGGAAGCAAATGAGGAGTTCTTTGGGGTGTTGCTCATGGCTCTAGCTTGGTCTTTTGTTTTTTGGTATGGAGGCAGAGCGCACGCCGAGGGTTTCTAAAAGGCAATGCACTAGCATTGGGAAGACAAGGGATATGACTGCGCATTAGTGGGGACACAGCGATATGACGCGCAGCCGCTGCAGCTGCATTGGGCAGACGCGACGGTCAAGTGCCGGTCAGGAAGACGAAGGGTCATCATTGCGGACAGTTTTAGTCAAAAACCGTCTGTGACTGATGTGACATCGCAGACGGTTTTTGACTAAAACCGTATGAGAAGTTATCACAGACGGTGCCATCTATAGACCGTCTGTGATCTATGGTCATATCGCAGATGGTTCGATCCAAAAACCGTCTGCGCTATATCTCTGACATCGCAGACGGTGTTATCTACTAACCGTCTGCGATGACGTGTATAAAGCAGAGAGAGCTCCCCTTGACCGTCTGTCTCGCTTTTTAACATTTCTCGACTGCCTCGAGATCTCGCGATGCGATTGAGGCGCCTTGTGAAAGAGACCCTACATTTGGTGATTTTATTGCAGATCCTTGTGCTCTTGGTCATCCAAGGTTAGTAATTGCTTCTAATCTGAATTACATTTTATATCTAGCTTGGGGAAATGAAGTCGTGTTCTAGGGCCTGTTTGGGAGAGCTCCATTCCAAAAAATCAGCTCCACTCTACCATAGAGTTGAAGTAGGAAGAGATCTAGTGTTTGGCTTGCAAATTAGAGCTAGCTCCAAGAATAGATGGTTTTGTGTGGATACCCATTTATGCCTCATATGTGTAACCAAAGGGCAAAGGTGGGTAATTATTTACAAACTTCACGAGTGGACACCCCCTAGATCTAGCTTGTTGTATCCATTTGTACGTTATGACCTAAATTCGTCATTTAACTATTGTTACATATGTTGCGTAGATGGACAGAAGCTGGATGTATGCTGAGAACCGTGCGAGCACTGAGTACATTAATGGTGTCTCCGCTTTTAGAAGAGCTGCAGAGGTAGATATGTCGAACAAGGGGGTGGAATTTATGCCTTGTCCATGCGTTGACTGCGAGAATCTCCGGATGTTTCGAAACCCAGCACAGATTGAAGCACACTTGATTCTACGAGGTTTCAAAAGGGGATATACATGTTGGACCACCACGGTGAAGAGCAGATTATGCGAGAGCAAGTAGTAATCGCATGGTGGACTAAGTCGATGATACTCCGGATGATATCGATCGACTTTCGATGATCTGGATCATTGCTACGGATGCGTAGGGAACCGTGATGAGCGGACTATGTAAAATTCGGAGCTTGATGGACGACTTCGGAGAAACCTTTGTTCCCGGGTTGCAAGTCCAGATACACAAGATTGTCGTCCGGCTTGGAATTGCTGAAATTAAAGGCAAGCAACGGTGGTCCGACAAGAGTTTCACAAGATTGTTGGGTCTGTTAGCGGATATGCTTCCTGAGGGAAACGAATTGCCAACAACAACCTACAAAGCCAAAAGGTTCTTTGTCCCTTGGGAATGGAAGTAGAAAGAATACATGCCTATCCTAATGATTGTATCCTCGCATCGCAAACAAGACATAAACTTGCATGTATGTCCGTGTGCAACGATCCTGTACAAGCGTAAAGATAGATCGGGTGATGAGGTGAAGAAAGGACCTCCAGCTAAGGTGGCATGGTATCCGCCTATAATTCCCTGCTTGAAGCGGTTGTTTGCGAACCCAAAAGAGGCCAAATTGCTTCGATGGCACTTTCGGATGAGCGTGAAGAACGATGGAATGACTAGGCACCCCGCCGATTCAACTCAGTGGAGAAACATTGATAGGAGGTTTGAAGAATTCGCAGCAGATCCGAGGAATATAAGGTTCGGATTGAGTACAGATGGAATGAATCCTTTCGGTAACATGAGCAAATTGCCATAGCACTTGGCTCAGAATCTTTGTGTGTACAACCTTCCTCCTTGGTTGTGTATGAAGCGAAAGTACATATTAATGTCTCTACTCATCGAAGGCCCTAAGCAACCTGGGAATGATATTGATGTGTACCTAGCACCATTGGTGGAAGATCTCAACACATTGTGGGCTCCTGGGGTGCAGGTATGGGATGCTCACAAACGAGAGTACTTCACTTTGAACTGCCTGTTATTCTGCACCATAAATGATTATCCTGCCCTTACTAACCTGTCGGGGCAGAGTACAAAAGGAGCCAAAGCATGTACTCATTGCTTGATGACACCGAGAGTGTCTGGCTGAATCACTCATGCAAAACCGTGTACATGCGCCACAGAGGTTCTTCGAGAAATCATCCATACCGCAAGATGAAGCAACAATTCGACGGCACCACCGAAGACGCTTTAGTTCGAAAGCCTTTAAGCGGGACAAACATTCGTGACATTGTTAAGAAGTTAGATGTTGTGCTAGGGAAGGACGAATCGACCCATGAGAAAAGCATGTGGAAGAAGAGATCAATATTTTGGGACCTACCTTATTGGGAGCACCTAGAAGTTCGACCATCGCATCGACGTGATGCACGAGAGAAGAATGTCTGTGATAGCTTGATTGGTTTCTTCATCAACACTAAGGGTAAAACAAAGGACGGTATCAATGCACGGCTTGACTTGGTCGATATGGGCATCGGACTGAGTTAGCACCAAAAGAGAGTGATAAAGGCGAACATACTGTGAGCCCGCTTGTTACACTGTCCAAGGCCGAGAAGAAGGAATCGTGCTGCTTGCATGGTGTGAAAGTTCCGTCCTAAGCATTTCGCCCAACATGAAGAGGCTTGTTTGATGCATGATTTGAGTTTAACCGCATGAAGTCCCATGATTGCTATGTGCTTATGACACGATGCTCCTCGTGGCAATTAGAAGTATTTTACCACCAAGGTTGGAAGTCAATCACAAGGTGTGTTATTTCTTTAACACAATTGCTCGAAGGTCATCGATCCCGAAGGACTTGATGCTCGCAGCCGAGGTGATGATGACTCTATGTAATCTTGAGATGTATTTCCGCCGTTTTTGATATCATGGTCCATCTCATTGTTCACCTTGTGAGGGAGATAAAGATGTGCGGGCCTGTGTTCCTCCGTGAGCATGTACCCGCTCGAGAGGTACATGGGAATTTCAAGTCGACGACGGAGTCGATCTCGACCGGAGGGTAGCATTATTGAAGGTTATGCAACCGAAGAGGTCGTCGATTCGCGTGGATTACATGGCTCAGTCGAACCGATAGGGTGTGCCTCGATCCCGCCATGAGGGAAGGCTCCAGGCATCGGACCATCGGAAGGAAAGCAATCATGCTCGATGCGGTTGCATGTGCAAAAGCCCATTTCACAGCTTCGCAACACATGGTCATAGTGGCCCTTATATCGACGAGCACAAGAATTGGCTTCGAAGAGAATCCGACGCAGCCGAGTAATCGATCATCGACAAAGATAACCTTCACTTCAACAGATGGTTGAAGGAGCGACAACCCATTTCGGTGAGACATCGACATGGTTGACAAAAGGCCACTTTTACGCTTGTAACATGGAAAGGATATGACTTAAATGGGTACACATTTTACACGAGAGATCGTGACATGAAGAGCACAAACCGTAATCAGCGGTGTTCAGATCGATGCACTTAATACATTGGATCGATGAGGAGCTCAGATATGGGTTCATTGAGGAAATTTGGGAGCTCGACTATGTGCTATTCAAGATCCCTTATTTCGGTGCCGTTGGGTTAACCTACAAAGACGTCAAGGTTGACAAGTATGGCGTCACAATCGTGGACCTCGAACGCCTCGGATACAAAGAGGAACCATTCGCTCGCCAACCAAGTTGTTCAAGTCTTCTATGTAACCAACCGCCCAACAAGCAAATGACATGTCGTTCTTCAAGGAAAAAGGAGAATTGTCTGAGTCGAGAATGTGGTGGATGAGGAAGAATACAATCAGTTCGATGAGTTGCCTCCTATTGGTACGCAAGTAATAATCCAGAAGACCAACTCGAGGAAGCTAGCTACGCACGTGTTGATCATCACGAAGGGCTAATTTTGATTAAAATTAAGCAGGTGTATACAGACATGTATTAATTAATGGGATGTATTGATTAAAATTGAGCAACTCTATATATATGGCCATGTATTAATTACTGAGATGTATTCATGAGTAAAAATAATCAGGTTTAATCATTGAAAACTCGGTTTCAAAGATTGTCTCTCGCTTTAATCGTGAAAACTCCGGTTTCAGTATTGTCGATCAAGTTTAGATGCACTGACAAAAATACGATAATCACACACAGGGAATACAGAGAAAGATCGAGGTGGAAGCGATTTTCCTAGACGGTTTAATCATTGAACCATCTAGGAAAACATGTTTTTCCAGACGGTTCAGTCCCGCAACCGTCTGGAATGGTCTTCCCGCGCCACTCAATAAATCCCGTGCCCTGCCATTTCACCAAGTCCCGCGCACACTTAGTATATTGCAACCCTAGCTCCTCAACGACGCCCTCCCGTCGGCCCCTCCCGCCGGGCGGCGCCCTCCTCGTCGCCCTCCCTCGCCGGCCCCCTCCCCGTCGTGCAAGACTCCCTCGTCGGCGCCCTCCCCGTCGTGGCGCCTCCCCTCGTCGGCGCCTCCCAGGGTGGTGTCTCCGCTCTCCATCGATCGGTGAGTACTTTCAATTTGGTTCTCCACTTGATTCTTTGGCCGAGATCGGTGTTGCTCGTGAAGAAATTAGGGTTACTACATGAATACGACTATGAATGAAGTGACTTAAGCCTTGAACCGGACATGTATGAAATTATTGATTTAGCTAGTGGTCTGTATTTCTTGATCCGAAGCACTGCTTTTGTTCTATTATGCCGGTCGATGATGATTTAGTTGAATGAGGCAATACTAATCTGTTAGTTTGTGATTATCCTCTCGTGATTCAAAGATCGCTTAGATTATTGTGTCTAAAACTTCAACTTGGCTTTTGTTGCAGCTGTATAAGTGATATATTATCCTGCTTTTATGTCCCGATTATGTGACTTGATTTGATTTGGAATCGCCGGTCTATTCTCGAATCGGATTGTCACTTGGTTTGTCATCTCTGCCTTGGAGAAACTGTTATCCTCGCTGTTCAAGAGTTTTACATAATCCATAGTTGAGTTCTAGTGAATCAAACTTCTAAAACGGTGCTGAATTCTCAGAGAACCACTAATTTCAGATTGGTAAAACCCGTGATATATTGCTGAATTTTGGTGTTGGAGGGCTTCTTTGAAGCAACCGATCAAGACTTTAAATCTGAGAGAAACACTTGTAAAGCAAACATGAGTAGTACACTGTTTTGGTTAACTCCTTTATTATCCATGCTGGATGTCCTGTTTATATGTGTTCGATCATATCATGAATCTATGTGCTTATAATCTTATACCTATTGAATTCATGATCATTTCATATGTTCTGGACATTGAGGATAAGTTGTGCTTAGTAATATCTGGATTAAGTCTATGTTTCATTATGAACACATATGCACTATTTTCAACAATCCATGGTTTTACCAAACTCCTTTGAAACCATGTCAAGGCTTAAGTTATTGAATTGATTAGTCTACCCCATTTGTGAGTGTGGTGAAGATCCTTATCGCCATCCAAACCCTAAAATCAGAGAGCACAACAAAATTTATTCCTCTCGTTGAGGTACAATATATGCATAATTCATGTTGGTTAAATATGGGCAAATATGTGGTGCAAACCACCCATGAGAGTGATAATCCCGCATTTGAAGATGAGTCATCTTCAAATGCGGATTGTAGAAGCTCACCTCCGCATATATGGTAATTTTTGAGAATTTTTCGCAACTTTGAAAGAGTGGTTTTCAAATGCGAGTTTTCACCGAAGGGTGGTTTGCACTATATATTTGCCCATATATATATATATATATATATATATATGGGTATAAATATGCACTTAGAAGTAATAATGAATAAAATCTTGTTCTTATACTCGCATCTTTTCCAACAAGATGGCGCCCAACGCACCAACCGATGGATCTCGATGATGCGCCCAACGAGAAAGAAACAGCGCAAAGGCAAGAGGGCTTAGTAAAAGGCCTCAAAGCGATACACCATCACGGCGGTCGATCCGCGTGATGGGGCCCTACCTCCTCCAAGGTCATTGCGACTTTTCCGAACCATGTGGGATCACATGAACGGGTCCCCATCACCTATCCATCATGGAAGACGCGACAGATGAGGAGCGCAATAACTCGGTGGCGTAAATACTGGCGTATTCCGTGTTCCACAAGATGCCAAGCTTGCACTACTGACGGTATGCCTTGCTAGTGGCGGAAAGGCGGAAGAACTTCAAGAGCGCCCTTGTTGCTAATTTCGTCAATAAGGAAATAACTCCGCTCGAAATACGGGTTCATCTCTCGAGGATGTTTGGAAGCAATTTGTTCGGATTGAAGACGACGGAAGAGTTCATGCAACAAAGCGCGGCTCACAAGACGATTCAGCCACGTAACACACACCCACACAGACTCGGCTCAACTGGGTACGCGGGTAAGATGGCGCAATGGATGAGGGAGGACAACGAGGCAGTCCAGAACGAAGTCGCGCCGCCATTTGCCTCGATCGTGGACCCGCGTTCAAATCGGTAAGAGCGAGGTCACAAAGACACTTCGCGCCAGTGTCCTTTGTAAACCCCGCCGATGAGGCAAAGGTCCCAACGCCTAATATCGTTGAGCACGGAATCTTCCTGTGGCTCTTTCACTTCAACAGAGAGAAAGACATACTCTCCACGGTCTTGGGAAACAAGGAGCACTCTGGTCGCACTCAGAGGCCTAGGTGTTTTGCTCCTCGAAATTGGGATTCCTGAGGACTCTGCCACGCACTGCGAGTAGGAAGAGAAGCAAAGTCGAGCATGAGGAAGAACTAGTAGCCTTCATTGAGGAAAGGGTTGAGGAAAGGCTTAGAGCGCACTGATAGTCACCTGACGGCCTTGAGGCAAGGTTCGAGCAAAGGGTGGCCGAGGCAAGGCAGGACGGCGGTGATAACCCAAGAAGCACAAGTGCAGTCACCCCAACCAACCTTGAAAGCGATTGCGTCCTCCCCGAGGCAGAGGTGCATGAAGCCGATTTCTCCTAATGACAAAGATGCCCATGCCGTGCAACTGCAAGTGAGGCTTGCCAACACCGTGTTCCCTTGCAGGCTACTTGGGGACAAGCGATCCATCGGTGCAGGGCATTAGTGCACGGTCATGTTTTACACCCTGCCACGTGAAGGTCTGGTCGATGGTGTACACGAAATGTTCAAGGTCATTATGCCGAATTTCCAAGCAGCGAGATCGTCACACTAGGGGATGCCATCGCACATTCATCCAAAGGGCCAAGAAGGACATCTCCTTCGACGCCGCCAAGGAGCACCCAAGGTACAAGCGGTCCCAAAGGCACCACATAATGTGCCGAGCTACCAACACTACTAGAGCTATGCCATGCAACGAACAAGCCACCAAATCGGCTATCGTGTCCCGGCCCCGCAGCATTCATTACTATTGTTAGGGCCCAATCATCTCTGTCTTGCATTTAACCTTGGTTGCAGGCCACGCAGAGGCAAGGGCAAATCGAAATGTACCCGTCACCAGACTATCCGCTTGCCCCATTCGTGCGGCATTCGAAGCTGGCCAACCATTTGTACCAAGAGCGCAAGGAGACGCTTTTATTAGCTCGTTAGATTGCAAAATTGGTACCTAAAACAAGCTAACAAGCCGGACTGCACAACGGTAACGAGTATCTCCGTGACCTTCCATGAGGAGTATTTCTTGCACCGGTCTTTAGATGGCGTCTTCGTGGTCGGCTTCACCGACATTTTCGATCTATACAACCTCAAAGCGCCGACGCCTCACTCCTAAGATCTTTGGACAATGTAAGTGTGTGCAATCATCATCTACAATTCTCACGATCGATAAATATCATATATATCGCCTTGATTTTGTATATGTAGACACATGATCCACGGCAATAGCAAGGAAGAATCGGTGGGTTTCACGACCCACACATAATGTCCAAGCAAACCATTGATGAAAATAAACAATTTGTTCATTTAGCACGTGGAAAAAGTAATGCATACTTATTCAACAAAAATTCATACTTGTACCCTACAACCCGGTAAGTGCTTCATTCCGGATGCTATATATACACGTTGATTTGTACTATATATCTCACCTCTAACTTAGGTTCAAAGGACCATGACGATATACTTGTGTAGGTTTCATGGGTTCTACTCGTAATTATACAGAGACGTAACCGAGTAATTTATCTTGATTCAAAAAGGGCGGCACCCACGATTTGAAGCCTATCGAGATTTGCTCGACATGTCGCTCGGTGTCTACAAATCGATGGGAGGCCACACAAGATGAGTCCAACCAATCTAAAGCATATTTTTAACTTTCCTAAGATTCGATAGTATGCAATAATCCTTCACACTCTATTATAATACCTTCGAACTAATCAAACTATTATGTTTTGGCAAAGCACCAGCAGACCAAAGGCCACTAACCTATGTGCTTTCTATGCTTGCCACAACATGGCACTCCTCCTTGGTGCCAAGGCACCAATGTTATGCGTGTCCGCCAATCTTGCAACAAATGTCTCTCCACTTATTAATTTATATACACGCTGGACTTTACTTTTCTCATTGATGTGCTTGGCAATGCGCTGAAATCGCATTGGAACAAGTCGACCTTCAAGGTATTCGAGGACGCCTTTGTAGCTTCTGCTGCGTGAGGTCCTAAATTCAAATGGCGATGCTACTCGGGGCTTAACGAATTAGAGTTGTGAATTTGTTACTTAATCGTACATTATATTTGTGAACCTTGTGATGTGAATTTGTCATTTCTCTACTTCTAATCCAATTCGTTTGAACATATGTCGCTTGATTTCGCAATGGATGAGCTTGATGTGTACATTGATTCATGAAATGCAATCGCTTGTTGTGTGACATGTGATTGGAGTACATTTTGTAAATCTATGTCATAATAATTAATATGCTTGTTATATCGGTAATCGTCTTTTGTTTCAGAGGGCATGGCTAGCAAATCCCGAGGCTAGCCAATATATTGAATTTCAATACAAAATCAGAATCAACATCACAGATTTGTTATAACAAAGAACCGCTCTGCGATATATTATACTTCATGCACGGTTATTACTTCAAACCGCCGAAAGTTATTCAATCGCCACGCACGGTTAGTAACTAAAACCGCTCGAGATGACAGAATATCACGACGGTTCGTAAATAACACCGCCTCGAGATGACAAAATATCACGCATAGGTTAGTAACTAAAACCGCTCGAGATGACAGAATATCACTGAGGCGGTTCGTAATAACACCGCCTCGAGATGACAAAAATATCATGACGGTTTGTAAATGAAACCGCTCTGCGATTATCATTTTCACAGTATGGTTCAAAACCGCTCGCAATGATTCATTCGCATCATCGACATTTTGCTTACATGCGGTTCGCAAAACCGCTCGTGATGTTGTTTACGAACCGCCTGTGATCACACATTGCTCGTAGTAGTGTCGAGACTAGCATATCACTGCATTTGAATTTTTGTGATTTTGACTGCACTTGAATTTGTGTGAATTTGACTGCATTTGTGTTCAATTTGCAAGCATTATTTGATTTTTGAAATATTAAAACTATTAAAATAGTTAGCAATCTAATTTTTATAATTTTAGAACCTAATAAAATTTGGGGAAATATTTAAATAAAATATTAGATGTCCTATAGTATGCCTCCAAAAATTTTAGAGAATTTGGATCAAATTTAATAGAATTTGGCCAGACCAAATTTTATCATCGCCGGTTAAGAATTATGTAACCGATAATGATATGGATTATCACCGCGGTTTCTTTGAGGAACCGGCAAAGGATAATAAATATCATCGCCGGTGTATCTCCAACCGGCAAGAATATTCTACCATTATCGGTTTGTGGTGGGTCGGTAGTGATAAAAAGTATCACTACCGGTTATATTTATGGCCCAAGAAGGATATATTATTATCGCTGTTAGTGTGACCAACCGCGGCGGTGATATTCCACCCCTATAAATTGAAACACCGTGCCTTCCTCTCATTTACCCTAACCCTTGCCCACCCTCCTCTCACTTTTACAAGACCATCGCCCGAGCTCCTCATGCGCCACGGACCGTCATGTGAACTTGTGTCACTCCCTCGTCGCCGCCCGACTTGGCGCGTCGCCCGCTCGCCTCCGATCGCCGACTCGACTCGGGGCCGTCGCCTCGCTCGCCATCCGGCCTCGCCTCGGCCATCCCCGCCACCTCGGCCATCCCCATCGGCCATCCCCCCTCGGCCATCAGGACCGCCACGCCCAAGGTAGACGGCCTCACAATTTGGTAGCTTTGTGCGATAGAATGAAATGCTCGTGAATGAAATGCACTTAGGGTTCCAAGTGATTCTTCATGTGAATGTGCGATGAATGCTAAGGGGCCACCAATTTTGGCTTGGGGACCTAGCATGTGGGATGTGGGATAGTGTTCAATGAGGATTTGGGACCTAAATAGACAATTTATGACAACTAATTTGTGACAATATGTTCTTTTGATTTCCTGATGCTTGTTGTGATATCTTGTTAGTTTAAGCTCGATTGGACCTCGATTCTAATGTGGCACCACTTGGTAGTTGAGCAACATATTATGTTCCATTGTGATGAAATATGTTTCCAACTAATTACTCTTTTATTTTGACTTCCACCAGAATGTTTTTTTACTGCACGTCTATGACTTCCAGTAGAATTGGCCTTGTCTTGCGAAGCTCTTTTAACTCTTGAAATGATAACTTGCTAATTTCAGAGAAAAGTTGTAATGATGGGGTAAGATTATTCGTTTATCTAGATGTAAACTACCGTATCATGTACATACATATATTGAGTTCACATAACATATACATCTCGTAATTTTAACATCTGATATTTTTGTAGGATACTTGAACAGTGGCATTCTCTCTTGTATTCACATTCGCATTCTCTTGTATCCACTTATTTGTCTAATTAGTGTTCAATACCTGTTGTCACTTTTACATTAGTAGCACTTCTCTGTCTATATTTTGTTTAGTTAGCTTGATAATGTTGTTTGACACTCGATCTAAATATTACAATATCTATTGATTAGAACAACCTTGATTGATTTGTTTATGTTAATCTGAACTTTGTCTCTTAGATCTCTTTGGTAGAAGTGTTCACCATCGGTATTAATCTTCTCTGCTGATTCGATTAGTAGATTGTATCGCTAACGATTAGAATTGCTTGACCTGTTGATTCAATTGCTATGTTAACTAGTTGATGAAAACACTATCTGTTGATGAGTATTAGGCATTGAACCAAGAGACTTGACTCTATTTTCCTTAGTCTCGATCAAGATTACATATATCGCCATTGCTCACTATCGGTGTTACTTCATTGTCTTTATAACGCTCGTTCAGGTTAATTAGTTGGCTACCGATCTGAATAATAATTGTTTGGTAAAATAGCTAGCTAACTAATCCGAACTTCATTTCATGATTCGCTTAGCAAATATTTAATCTATCGATCTGAATGTATGCTGAACTCAATATAACTGCTTATCAAATGAGCTTGATTCTCAATTTTTTAATGTGTATGTTAAGGTGGTAAGGGTTCAAACTAAGGTAAGGTTGTCACAAATTAGTCTATTACTCGTCCCTTGTGGCGAGGATCGCCTTTGGGCAACCCGACATCTCGAGAACACTCAAAATAAACAAGTTGAGCTTTATGTTAGTTGCCTTGTTCATTTTTCGCCCTTCTTGATATCAACCGATATTATGCTCATTCTATATGATGTAACTGTTATTATGAATCAAGATGGAATCATGTGTTGTTTTGATCATTTTGGTCTATAGTTATTTATATTGCAGCCAAAAGTAAACTTCAATTTGGTGCTTTGTAATCTGTTCTTGAAAGATGTATACATGTGTTGTAAATATTTGTTTTGTAAAGATAAGTGTATGTGTATTATTTCCACAGCATTGTACTTTGGATTTGTAATATTTGGTCCTGGCGGCCACTACTTGTAATAGTAAGTAGTTGTAATAGTTGTAGTTTATATTTATACTGTGACAACTGCTTAGTTTCAATCCCGGTATGGATATTCGGAATGGAATCGAAACTCTCATGGACGCGTAAGTGCGTACGGTGCGACTATATATGTGGCTCATATTGGTTTGAGTGAGGGTCATTTAGTCAATACTCGTGCACGGACTTTTGGGTGACAGTGAGCATACACTTAAGTGGAGTATGGGTGTCACCTCTAAGTCCAACGACGTGTGAGGAATCGATTCATATTTTTCGAGTGCCCACGAGAGGTTTTTTCGGTGACTTTTGGGTGACAAAGTGAGCATACACTTAAGTGGAGTATAGGTGTCACCTCTAAGTCTTTTAAATATTTGTATGTGTTCTTTTAAATATTTGTATATGTTCTTCAATGGAGTATGGGTGACTTTTGGGTGACGGTGAGCATACACTTAAGTGGAGTATGGGTGTCACTCTAAGTCTTTTAAATATTTGTATGTATAACGATATCCTATGCACATAGGTTTTCAGATGTACACACGTGCACAATAACCAACAAAAGTCATAAAAATTCTGAAAAAAATTGTAGATGTACTTCATAGATTTCCCTACCTATGTATGAAATCAAATTCAAGATCAAATTCATACAAGTTTAAACTCTATAAACTTGTCTAATTTTCTTTTTGTAACTCTTGATATATAATGAATTTGAACCTACAATTTTATACATAGGTAGAGCAATCTATTATACATCTACAATTTTTTTCAAAAAATTTCGTGACTTTTGTTAGTTGGTGTGCATGGTGTGTACACGGAAAGGCCTGTGTGCACAGGATATGTTGCCTTCTATGTGTTCTTCAATGGATCTAGTTTTCTTCAAGGAGTATGTGTTCTTTTAAATATTTGTATGTGTTCTTCAGTGGAGTATGGGTATGTGTATTTTGTGATATGAGTATGTATATTTTGTTGACCAAAAATGTATGTGTTTAAAAATATATATATATGTGACCTTGAAAGATGTATGTGTATAAAAGTGACACATATATATATCACAATCCCGAAAACAATTGTAAAAAATAATATGAAAAAATTCATATATTCTTTAGAATATATTTGCTTAATAAAAAATAATGAATCATTCTTATTCCACACTAAAATGATTTTCAAAAAATAAGCCCCTACAAGTTCAAGAAGCATGGCTGTCAGGAGAGCGTCCGGTACACTGAGAGGCAGAGCCACGAGGTGATGTGCTTGCTTGACATGTAATGATTGCCCACCATAAATGAATGCAATATAATTAACCCAATAATATTTCTGATTGCTAGGAATGGCCTCGAATCAGGGACAAGTGCCAGAGGAAGTTCGGCCCTCGAATATAGACGAAGTAGGAACGGGTAGCCCAAGGGACTACCTGAACCTACAGGATATTGATATGGAGCAACCTGGCGACACTGCTATGGACCAAACTGACCCCACTGCCATGGACCATGCTGACGCCACTAACATGGGCGAGGTAAAGTATTAGTATGTTGTGATTCCCAAAATATTGTAGGGTCAGGCGACTAATAACAAGATCCAATTGCAGGCTCAAACGTCGATGAACAAAGGCGCGCAAGCAGCAGTGGTCCGAGCAAGATGCCTAAGGGTGTTCACAATATAGTCGAGCTCTCGGCAATGGGAACTGCTATACCACAGCGTCATGGGGCCGTCAGACAGACAGCTGCGAGTACTTGCTATGGATAATGTGCCCATCAGCTATAGATTATGGACCGGCCGCCGAGGTGATCAGTGGGTGGTTCCCGATGACCTGAAGGACTTGCTATGGGACAAGCTAAAATAAGTATTCTAGTTCCCCCAAGGGTCCGACTTGGTTGCAAAGAAACGTGCACTAAGTATCATGTGCACATCGTGGAAGAATTGAAAGATGATGCTGAATAAGAACTATGTGAAGAAGAATCAAACGCCAAATTTTAACATGTATCCAAAGATAAGGGAATTTTGGGAGGACTTTGTGGTGTACAAGAATTCTGAAGAAGCCCAGATAGTGAGTTAGAAGAACAAGGCTAACGCGGATAAGAATATGTACCCTCACACACTAGGCACTAGTGGCTACGTGAAGAAAATACCTGCATGGGATAGGTGCGAAGAAGAGCTAACTCGCAGGGGTGTCACACCTGCGACGGCCGAGTTGAGTGAACGATCAAAGCATTGGTTGCTTGGGAGGGGGGCTTCTGTCTTGGAAGATGGTAGCTTGAGCTTCAGGAGTGATAGAGCCCGGGAAGTGTCGTGGAAAATATCAGATGCTCACGTGCAGTCTTCCCAAGGCTTTTTCAGGCCACGAAGGGAGAATGACGAGCTGACTGTTGCCATGGGTAACAAGGAGCATTCTGGGCGCACCCGAGGAGTTGGTTTGGTGCCGTGGAAAGAAGGCTTCCCAGCTGACGCATCGTTGTACAAGCGGCCGAAAGGAATAAGAGAAGATCAACTGGACCATCAAATACAAGATCTTTGTGGCAAAAGCGTTAGCGGACAGAGAGCGGAGCTCGATAAAGTTAATGGAGCAAGCGATGATGAAAGCTCTCACCACGACCGCCACTCGATGACGACCCTCGGAACCTCGATCCACGGTGTTCAGAGGAGCAACAAGGCGTCCTGTGGATTTCGGAGAGCATGGACTCCATTTTCCAAAGGATGACATCACGTAACCGACACTGCAAGTTGCATTTGTCGCACATGGCATTACCATCAAGGTGGGCGATGGCGGGGCTTGGCCATGTGACTCTCGCAGGTCTCAGACCGCCGCCTAATATCTGGGATTCGCCAAGGTCGAAGTAGACGGTGTAGTCCGATAATATCACAAAATGGAGGTAGAGATTCTGGCGAGGGCGGAAAAAACAAACTTGGAGAAAACATGCATGGCTTCCGGCGTGGCGCAAGAGCTTGATTATGTTTGGCCTTGACGATGAGGCCGATAACGCACGGCGATGATAATGAGCCGACTTCCACACGAGACTGCCGCCTAGGAAAAGTGCAACTCCTCCGCGGCACCATCGAGAAAAAGTCCAACTCCTCCGCGGCACCACCAGGAAAACTCCAACTCCTCCGCCGGCACATAAGAAGAATCGAACATCAGCACCATCTCGGAAGTCCGTGATCGCCTTGTACCAAATCTCGGTTATCTGTGAAGTCAGCACAGCCTATGTAATACTGCAAGTTTTGGCTAGGGTTTTGGCCGGTGTTGTTTTCATTTTCTTAAGTGTTCGGAGTTGTATCGGTGGGAGATAAGTTGTGTTGTCGCGAAATTTCCAGATGTTATTAAAAGTTTGACTTTGCAATTCTAAGTCGGTACGGTAAGGTTAAACCCTGCTCATGAGCAATAGATATCACCTAATCTCTCTCCTCTCATTTTGTGGCTGTCATCCTTCCCTTGGTCAAGATATTTTTGTTTCTTCCAGCTTTCCCTGCCGACTCCCTCCCACTCTCCTTCGGATGGCCTTGCCGCGCCTGCCGACTCGCCTGCGCCCCATCCATGTCGACTCCATCGCCTCCCGCTCCTCAAGGCCGAGCCGGCCACCGTGTCCTCTCCAGAAGGGCTCACGGCAGCATCGCATGCCCCCGCACGCTGCTTCGCTTCCCCCGGTCAGTCGCTTGCTCTTCCTGCGGTTCCTCCCTACGGTTCCTCTCGGCTGAGTAGAGCAGCAGCAGTAGTAGATGCACACCCAAGCCTTGAAAGAAGTCTAAGCAAGACCAACTAGCAGTGTCGAAAGCAGTGCAGAAGAAGTGGCAAGCGGCGGTTGCAAGCCGACCCTCCTCCCCTCCGGCCAGTTCCGCGCGCCCGGCCTCCCTCGTGACCCTCCTCCCCCACAGTAGTGCCCTCTCTTGCCCTCCCCGTGGTGAGAACTCAAGTCTAGGTTTCATTTAGATGTCGATTTCTAGTATGCCTACCAAGTGTTCGATGAAATGCTTGGCTAGATTTTCATGAGAATGAAATGATGTTGCATGCTTTAATTGCTTGTGATTTTTTTATATAGTGTTAGCAATTATCCTTTTCAATAAAACCATGTGGTAATATTCATTATTCAGCATTATAATAGTATGAGTTTTTGTGTGTGAAAGCTTTAATAGTTAATAAGACTGAATGGGGTGCTGAAGGTGTCTATTTTGACTAGTTACCGTGCCAAATGATGTGGCTTCATGCAGCCTTGCGAGTAGATGTTAACCATCAGCTTTCCTTGAGTATGTAGTACGCTGCTTCAATTAGTTATGTCGACACCATTGTGAACTTAGGAGCTGCTTAGCCACCATGCTGGTTTGCAGTTCATTCCAAGTAATTGTTGAGTCCTCTTGGCATGAGGCCTGCTGTAAGTTGGCTGGAACATTGGTGAATTCTGGGAAAGCTGTTTGAGTTTTGATGTTTACACTTTATTAGGAGCGGTATTATTTTCACGAAAGAACCATGTGAAAAACATCTATGTGTGTGAGAATTACCAAGGCATAATTTAATGAAATAATTATGGTCATTTCCATGAAATCTGGGAACCAAAGAATCTGTTCTTGCTCAATTGGCGATTGACATGTTCTTGCTTGATGGTTTGTACTATTCCTCAGCAATAGTTAGTCTAATACCGATGATATCATGGTTACTAGGTCTTGTGGCAGCCTAAAATCTAATGAGATTCAATATTTCTGTTTATTGTTTGTTAAATTGTGTGTTTAAAGTTGGACAGCATGGCTCAATTCAATGAGTTAAGAGTTTATTGCTGCCATTTGATTATGAGCATATTACTGTATATTAGTTTAATTTGCTAATGGTTTTGCATAAGATCCCAATTTAAGAGAGTTGTCAGTGTGTTCTCCTATTGTTAAGGATTAATGTCTGTTGTTTAGTGGGTTGCTCGGAGTTTCATTAGTGTGAATTGGGACTGTTTTTGGCAGGAGTTGAATTTTCGTCGCGCATTGAGGTATTGAGTCGGACTTTGATCCATTCTTGTGCGTAACGTTGTTTTCAGGGAAAGTGTCTTCGGGAGTGGTTTTGACCCTGAGTTGCTTCTTGCGTCAGTAAAGGCAAGTGCATCCCCTAGAACGTTAGTAGGGTGTTAAATGTTTTGCTTGCGATAAGAGTATGAGAATTCTAATGGTTTGGTTATGTTTAATGGCACATCTAGACGTTGTTCTTAGCATGGTAATGAGGATGGATGAATATTAGCAATGGGAAGGTAAGTTATTAAATTTCTAGTATTGCAACGCCTTATGAATTGTACAAATGAGTATGGTTATGTTGATGCAAAGGGATAAAGTGATTAAATGAGAATGTGTGTGTTATATTCATGTTTGTGTTGTGCTTATAAACATGTCAATTGCATAATTGCATTCATGATGGACGAGGCGTCCCATGTTGATCTTGGGCCTCGGTGCTCACCGTAGTGAGCACAAAAGTCCTATTTCGTAGTCCCATTCATCGAGGTGAATGGGAGCGAGTCAAGAAGAGTAGGCCCGACACGGATGGTTAGATTGAGGGTGCACACCGACGGGTGTGCACTACTATACCGTATACGCTTATGACAATGTGCATTATGAGCATGCATGGTGCATTCATTTTGTGATTCATGAGAAAAAAAGAATGAGAAAATAAAGGCATTGCATTGTGTGTTGCATTTGGTAAATGTTAATTGATGAGAATGGAAATGACAGGTTGAGTATTGAGTCGTGAATCATCTCGAAATGATTGTTGAAACATGAGTAAGGTTTATTTATGTTTCCGAGTTGGATGTGGTAAATAGGGTTAGTTTCGTTTCTTTAGCTGGATGATTTCAATTAAGTATTGGTTATGTCAAAAGATGAAGTAGTTGTGCTCTTATGTTTGGTTGTATATGAATTCAAACCGCTTTCTTAGTTACGGATATCAATTAAAGAAACTTTTACTTTATGTCTTGAAGCATTTATATTCTAGTCTAATTCATTACTTTCCATACTTGATTGCACTTTTGTTGAGTCTTGGACTCACGCTTGTTTGTTTTCTTGTTTTAGGTGCTTTGAAGTCGGCTCGTCGGGTTGGGAGTAGTAACACGCACACGCACTTTGGTCTCCAACAATTTAATTAACAAATTCGTTAAGTCGGATGTAATTAATATGGTTGTAATGTATTGTTCATCGTGGTGAAGTTTATTATTTTCATTGGGTGTGATTGATTAACTAAGGACCTGCTAGGATCATATCTCATCGCAAATGTTTTTACGTCTCTACGAGTGGATGTCCTACTTTCTAGAGAGGTCATGCGAAATTTTGTAAAATCGGTGACTTAGTTTTAAGCCGGTTTTAGAGTTTAGTGGTTGTTTGCGCGGCTGCGTTTGGGTGTTAGGTTTTTATGTCTTCTTTGGTAAATCCTCGTTCTATTGATCTTATTGTGGAGAATTATCGTGTGTTGGTACACCTTTGGACCTGTGTGGGTCCGAGGGGTGTCACTAGTGAATCAGGGTTTTAGTAACATCCGTATGGCGTATGGGCTCCTCGGTGTTACTGACCTAAGAAGAAATTACGCACGAGATGATCAAGAAGAACGAAAAAAGGAAATAAAGGCCTCACGTAATATCTCACTTCCAAAAGGCGCCATCACCGAGAAGACTAAAGTCGATGCTAACGCGCGAAGTTTTTTCTTGAGTATGGCAAAAGCCAAAGAGACAGGTGGGCTTCAACCTTCAAAATGTGGGACCACGAGCGCATCTCCAAAAGTAATACTTGAAGACGGCTAGTGCCGAGGCGTTGATGTCGCAAGTCAAAAAAATCTTCTTGAACAACTTTGTAATCACGAGCTAGGTCTAAGGTGGAAGTTCTTTGGGGCAACCATTTGGTTGAACCAGCTCATTTAGAGAACCTAACAATACAATTGCAGCGCGTCCATCAAGATACATGCAAAGCGGTGTGAAAAGGGTAAGGTGGTGTTCCCCGGTGAGATACAAAGAATCGATTTTCACAATGGGGATAACATGTTCAGGTAGAGTTCTCGAATTGTATATGTTGTACCAAAGAAGATGCTCGGACACGGCAATACTTAGGCTGTGGACTTTGTAAGTCTCTATTTATATTATTGTATATTCTTGTACCGTTCAACAGTATATCTAACTTCTTTTTTATATATGTAGAATGGAGATACAGATATGTAGAAGCAATGATAATGACAATTTAGGATTTCTCGATCCGGGGCTTGTCAACGAGAAAATCATCTGGCAAAGTCCGCAGTTTGTTGAAGACTATTTATTTAATACTTTCTTGAAGCTGCAAAACAAAACCTCTGTAGTTTTACCCTATAACTTTCAGTACATATTACCCTACTTCTAATATTGTTTTACTATTTTTGCATGACACGGTGTGGGACTAATAGGCTATGTTAACATATATGTCTAGTTATCACTGGGTCCTCCTCGTCATCGAGTTAGATGCTAGCAGGATTTTTGTCTTGGACTCGCTGAGAAAAAACTTAATCTGTATCAAAATTTTTGGGACATGATGAACAGGTAAACTCGATCGTTGTGTTATTGCTCTAGTAATATTTTATTCTATTGTATTTAAGGTTAATTACTATTTAAAATCATTCACAGGGTATTCACACGGTATTGCAAGAAAGGTGGTCGGCATCGCTCCTACAGGAAAAATTTCCAAATAATAAAAGACTTTCCATGCATGAGACAGGACCAGGGAAATAATTTATGTGCATACTACGATGTACAAATATACATGCAATTGTCACAGAGAGTGTCGGCTATAACTTGAAGCCATGGTATATAATTACACATTCATGCCTACTTTTCTTTCATTTAACATCTATCATCATTAATTAAATTTATCTTTTCTTCAATAACTTGCGCTCCAAGATGAGAACCAATAAGTTCTTCGCAATGTAAGTTTTAGCAATTCAAGAGCAGATCATTTGGATTCGTTCACGATGAGACCATCAATCCAAATGGCGAGTTCCACGATGACATCCTCGATCCAAAGTGAACGAGATGTACTCACACTACATTTGTAAACAAACTATTGTAAAAACTAAATATTGTGATGCTTTAATATATTTTAATTATGATCTAACGACGCTTTATATACTATATATTTGAAGGCAACATATCATGTGTACACAGGCCTTCCCGTGTATACATCGTGCACACCAACTAATAAAAGTCACGAAAACTCTGAAAAAATTTGTAGGTGTACTTCATAGATTACATTACCTATGTATAAAATTGAATTTTCTCTTTTTTTGTAAGTCCTGATATGTATTAAATTTGAACCTACAATTTTATACATAGGTAGAGTAATATATGAAGTACATCTACAAATTTTTTAGAATTAGGTTGTCACTAACGGCCTTGGAACTAGCTCGCACCTGGCCTCCGGCGGCCGGAGTACGTACGCCGTGGGATTGATCTGCTTATTACTATGTCCATGTTCGTGAATAAGCAGGGTTACTTAATCCGGCAGCGAGCACTAGCACTACTACTGAATAGTATAACTTAATCCGGCAGCGAGCACTACTACCTGGTCTCCGGCGACGGCCGGGTGCCTACGCGCCTTGGGATGATCTGCTCCTAACTATGTCTGGAAAAACAGGGACACTCTTCTTCTAACTATGTCCGAATAAACAGGGACACTTAGTCCGGCAGTGTGCCCGGTGGATCGTCCGTCACTGGGCTTTGCTTCGCTTCTTATGCTTGTTAATTAAACTTGTGGTTAATCTAATGCTTTGCTAGATAGTTTCTTAGCATGCCATGTAGGATAAAAAGCTTAGATGGCAATGAATTAATGCAGAGAGAAGGTTAGAGTTTTTAAACTAGAAATGGTTTCTTCATTAAATGCTTTGGCTAAAAACCATAAAAACTGCATTGTGAGTATAGTGGTTTCTTATGCATGTGTAGGGTGATGAAAAAGTAATAGTTAAATATTAAATGATGAAACTATGTTAAAAAACAATGTATTATAGCTTTTGTATAAATTAATGTTTCTTGGTGATATAGATGTCTTTGAAATAAGTAGAAGAAACTCTCCATTGGGAATGCCCTTAAAAGTAATTACAGTTTGAAGGGACCAATCGTACAAAGTAATTGAGGAAAAAGAACAATTAGGGCAATCAGAGCGAATCGATTCCACGCAATCGAAAGAAAACTGTATCTATTAATCAACTTACAGGCAAAAGGAACATGTACTGTAGCAATCAATTAGCTTACTTGCAAGGTAGGAACTAAATAATGGAACCGGGAAAGATCTAACTCAGATGAGAGAAAGACTACTTGAGGATCTGGTGCAAGGACTGGCTGGGAGTCAGGTGACGACCCTGGAGCTGTCGCGGAAGAGCAAGAAATGATGTGTTGGCGCAGAGGGCGATCTACAACTACTGGGCTCAGGCCAGGGTGGACATAGCCAGCGGCGTTGAGCCGCTAGAATTGGGGTGCGCAGCGACACAGCCGACGGAGGCGGCCGGTGAGTCCTTCAGGCGTGATGACCTGAATTGATAGATGCTCATGACGGCGACGGAGGATCATAATAAAAGCCATGGAGGTTGACTGTATAGCTGCTGCCTCTCAAAGAACTGTCCGCATGGACGCTTCTGTTACAGGATGGAGAGTGAAGGCGACGAAGCCCAAACAATACAACCCAAACCGGCCCAATTTGATCTTTAGCGTCAATATCAGATTTTTTTAAATAATATATATTTTTAAAAATTACAGAAATAATCTGCCAAAAAATTATAGAAATACCCACCTCACATTTCCAAAATGCGATAAAAAGCATATCGCAATTCTGAATTGCGATAGGCTCTCTGTCGCAATTTGGAATTGCAATGAGCTGTCGAGAGACCGTTTTAGTCTCGGGCTCGACCTTCACCTCATTTCACGAGCCCCGAGCTTGCATCCAGTTGCCACGCCGAGAAAAGAGAGGAGGGGAGGAGAGAAGAGGAGGAAGAGGAGGAAGAGAGAGGATTTATCATGAGCTAAGGTAAATATTTTTGTCATTGTTTTAATTTGGTTGTCTTGGTGAATTAAAAAACGATGTAGTGATTTAGAATTAGGGTTAAATTTCGGTTGTATTAGGGTTGAATTGTATTAGGAATTAAGAAAAGATTGTATTAATTTTGAATTTAGTAGTTACTTAGGAAAACTATTTAGTAGCTAGTATCTGGGGTTGTGCGTGTGTCCCCAAAACCATAAATGCTCTCCGGCATGGTAAGTTAAGAGTATTGGCGGCGCCATCCAACCAGCATAATAGCAAAAATATTCATCATAAAACAAAACGATATTACTTGTTGTTTTTGTAGAAGAACGAACAAAATTGATATTGAAATATAAAAATTGTAATAAACCAAGGAGTAGAGGGTATAGAGTTATAATACGTGTAGAGTATGTCGTCGTATGAGTAGATTAAGAGTTGAAAGGTCATAGAGTTTTGTCGTGCCATCATTAAAAATCCATGAAATGTTTGATAGGTATGGACGACGAGTAGAATTTAAAATACACTACCGAGAAGGGTTCGAGATGGGTGCACAAGGGGTGGAACTTAGTCATTTCCCAAGTGTTATGGCTGGCCTGTCACGTGATGGCGAGAGTTCGTGGGGCACGGTTAACAGATGGTTGTACCACATGTTCTCGTTGGATAGGAAATTGCATGATCTGAAGCTGCACGAAGTGAGGTCTCGGAAACAGGATTACGTCTTTGGAGTTAGTAGAACTGAAGGGGCCGAAGTCCTAGAGCTCGTACATAAGATTGACAACTAAAAATGGTTGGCTATTAGTGTTGATGACATTATTATGATAAGCTCAAGACAAGAAGCTATTTCAGCATTGTTACAGGTTCTGTAGAAGGATTTTGAATTAAAAGATTTGGGTGATCTACACTACTTCCTTGGTATTGAGGTAAATAAAATCAATAATGGCATTATTTTGACGCAGGAAAAATATGCTTCTGATCTATTAAGGAAAGTTGGCATGTTTAACTGTAAACCAGTTAGTACACCATTGTCCTCAAGTGAAAAATTGTCAGTTCATGTGGGATCTCCTTTAGGCCCGAATGATGCAACTCAGTATAGGACTGTTGTTGGTGCTTTGCAGTATTTAATTTTGACCAGACTAGATATAGCATTTCCAGTAAACAAGGTTTGTCAGTTCTACATACTCCAACTACTGATCATTGGGTGGCTATTAAACGGATTTTGAGATATCTTAAGTCTTGTACCAAATTTGGATTAAAAATATGCAGATCTACATCTATGCTAGTAAGCGCTTATTCAGATGCGATCAGGGCAGTCGTCTAGATGATAGAAAATCGGCAAGAGGTTTCACTGTATTTCGGGTCTAATCTTATTTCATGGAGTGCCAGAAACAAACTTCCAAAATTAAGTAATTACATATATATTCTTTTTCGTGGTTTTTAACGAAGAGGACCTTACAGTTTTGATCATTAGGCTATTTTTAGCAAAGAGAACCTTTCGATTTACGCAATCGCGACATCGTTATCGTATCCTTCGGGCGTTTCGCGTGTTTCCTAAAAAAAAGGCTGACGGAAAAACAAAATTGTTTCCACGAAAAAACACGCCCGGCCTGCTCGGCTCAAAAGAAAATTTTGCGTTTAGATCCCTCCAAAAATCCGTAATTACGTATAGGTCCTTCTCGCGGTTTTTTACAAATAGGCCATTCTGGTTCAGAAAAAACGTAGATTTTTCGTGAGAAGTCCCTAAATAGATGCCGAAAAAAAGGAGTGCCATTTGGATCATTCTATCTATTTTTAACAAAAAGGACCTTTCGATTTACCGCAATCGCAAATGCGCTTGTATCCTTCCAACCGGTTCTCGCGTTTCCTCCACGGTTTAAAAAACTGTCGGAAAAAATGGAATTGTTTCTGTGAAAAAAAAACACAGCAGGCTGGCTCGGCTCATTTTTCCTTTTTCATGTGTAGGTCCTTTCCGCGGTTTTTAACGAAGAGAACCTTCTGGTTCAGAAAAAGCGCGAATCTTTCGTGAGAGGATCTTAGATAAATACTAAAAAAACATAGTGGTGTTTGGATCATTACGTCGATTTTCTACGAAAAGGACTTTTCAATTTAGCGCAATCATGAAACATTTGTATTCTTTCAATTTGTTTATTTCGTTTCTCGATGACTTTTTAAAAAGCATATGTGAAAAAAACCAAAATTGTTTTCGTGATAAAAGGCGATCTTGTGGCGCGTTGCACTTGAAAGCCATCCTAGTTGCTAGAACATCTAGTCGAAGTTTACTTTAAATGTGGATCCAACCTCTCTTAGCCGACAGTATGTTGCCGGATCCTTGACAGATCAGCATAAATACACCATAGAGCCGGCCTTTTTAGTTTCACTCTAACTTCCATTCCATTGTAGTAACTCTTGAGGTAAGGTAGACGGAATACAACAATCATCACGAATCCATTCTTGCGAGTATTGTATTGTAGAATCTTGGGCCTTTAGCGATGTAAAATTTCATCGGCAAAAGTCTTCCGTCGAATCGTAAGTTCCACAATGAACACCTTTTGGACCTCTGTCGACTTACCGGCAAAACCTTTTATTATAATTTCAGTTTGTGTTAATCGATCGACCTACGCCCAATAATTTGGCACATTTAAGTAAGGCATGATACTAACCTTAATTCCAACATCAACCAACATTTGAGATATCGGCTTAGATTCAATGAGACCTTTGATGCATAAAGGTTTAATATGCCGATTCCTCTCATTGCTTCTTGAATAGTGCTTCTTTGGGGCCTAGGATTGGCTTGGTTGATTTTATGTAATCGATGACCTTATTAGATCACTGCCCATGCTCCATATTTTGATTTGGTACTACTTGGTTTTCTTTGGCATCCATACTTTCATGATCTTTTTAGCTCCAATCTTCACTCTTATGCAGATCGGCTTTTTTCAGTAGCGTAGTATTAGTAGCCGATGGCAACTTCCATTTTGTCACATCTTCAATGCTGCATTGGCCTCCATATATACATACTAATGGCGGTGCTTTTCTTGAATTCTTCATTGTCGCATCGACCCTTGTTGAGAGTTACTCTAATGGCGATGCTAGCGTAGTTCTCATCGCTATCGTCGGCCTTTGCTTATCGTACTCGATGGCGATGTAAGCTGATCTTTCGCGTTGCCAAACTTGTTTTATTATCTGAGGGTGCCTTTTGGGACTTTGACTTGCCCTCGGTGTCAATCTTGATCGACTCTGGTTTTCTTTCTTCTTTGTGGTAGACACAGTAGGGCGAGCTTGAGTTCCACTTGTGATCGGCATATCGTTGATCGACTTATGATTTTGGCGATTCCACCGTTAAAGCCCCGTCGGCTTTTCGTATGATATGAATAGCCTTTAGCTGATGGTAGCCTCAGATTTTTCTTTGAACAAAATTGGTAAAAGGGACAACCCTGATGATCTTTATTGTAATAATGTCGGCCTCTGGTAACTTTTGCTTTTGGTGTTATTTTGACGGCCGATCGTCTACAACAGGTATCTTTGTGACTCGGGACCTTGGCCCAACTCTTTTAGGCGATGTTTACGGATCACTACATTGTTTACTCTCGGCCGATCGATTGCGAATCAAATCTTGCCGATGTTTTGCCTCTTGTCGATTCGATCATCCATAGGCATCCATACGATTCATTTAAATGAGGATAATATGAACATTTAATTTGGTAGTTAAATAACGTATCCTTACCTTGAACAATCTTGTAAGGTTGATCGACGAGCATGACTCATCTTTCGGCACTAGTTGTCGATCATCTTCATAATTTGAGAGTCAGGACTTGCCCAGAGGATACCACCTTCTTCAATCGGCTTGGCGATACATGAATCATCATTGGTTTAACTCCACTTTGAGTTGCGGTGATGGAAAAATTGATAATCTGAAGATTGTAGATGATACATCCAAGCCTTCATGATCTTGGCGGTGATATCTCAAAGATCCTTTCTTGCCAATTGATAGGGTCGATCATTCGCGATACTAGTTTCATAGATGAATCCAACAATGATGGGTCCGTCGGTCTTTTGACCGATTCACGCCTTTGCCGCATGATTCATCCACTTGCCCCGAGTCTTTGGAGGGTTTTGATCGTCAAATTTATCAATTCAGATTGCAATGTAAAATCTCGATCATTATCACACCTTTACGGAGTTAATCTTTGGTTCTTTTGTAGTTTTTGTCTCCGGAAGTATGCTTCTAGATCCTTTGTAATACCTCCCGATCTTCGGAATATATCCTTGAATGGATCTTCAATTGGAGTATGATCTTGAGGTTCACAACCTTGCAAATCTTGCCTTATTGATACAATCGATTGGTGCATCCGTAAAAGTCGCCTTTGGGCACAGATCTCTATGATTCAACAAATGATGATTGTAGATCTGGCGAACTTTGACCACGGACACTAGCCCTAGATTGATCTTGATGTATATGGCCATATTGATTTTGATAATTCATAGTGATCGGCCTTGGGTAGGCCTGATGCCCGTAGATCGTTGCAAGCTGTATAGGCACATGATAGATTGATTGATTCATATTGAAAAATAACCGATCTTACTGGGTTTGATCCCGCCGTCCCACCAGGCGTGCCAAAAATGTGTTGACGCCAAAAACGTGAAGAGGGTTTCTGGTTACAACACACCGGACGAACACCGGGTTCAAGTGTCTTGTGGCGTGCCAATCGATTTGACCACGCAATCGATAAGGAAAGAGTCGTAAATTCAATCAAGCCGATCCTCGAGGTGAATCGGCTAAAATCAAGAATCAGCCAGAAAGCCGATCGGAAGGGTAACTAGATTAGCCGATTAAGACTAATCCAGGGTAAAAGGTAGATCGATTACGAAAAGGCGTCGCAACAAGACGAACAAATCAAACTGAAAAAAGCCAATGACGATCAAACAATCATGCGATCGCAGCAACTTTTTTGATCGATGTCGACTTACAAAGGAAAGATTATAATGCTAAAAAGACTAAGAACTACAGAAAGTAAAAGCGGTAAATGTGTTGATTGATTGTGGATGTCGACAAACCAGCCCATGGCGCCTTATATACCCATCACCGATCCGAGTTACGATCCAATCGTCAATACAATCCGAATCGGCTATAGTTTCCTAATTGGACTCTGTTTCCAAATTTCATCCTTATGCCATCCAAAGCTTTAAATGACGTTATCCAAACTTTCCAAAAGGTGCCTCAGTCGCATTCAAATTCTGCTCTTGGCCGATTCTTCTAGTAGTTTCCAAAAGCTGGCGATTCCTAACCAAACCGTCTTATCTTCCAAAACCGATTGAGATCTTCCAAATCTGTTGCAACTTCCAAACCGATTCAAGTTTATCCATGCTTGAGCTCAATCGGTTACACTCATCGATCCCGTTAATCCGAATACATATCGGCTTCTTTAAGCCAATCCGATTCCAAATAAACTTATAATACTTTTATGCCAATTTCGCCCTTCTTGCCAATTTTTGTGCAAACAGTGAGAGTCACGCCTTATAACAATATTATTTAAAATAAGTCTTATAAACTTGAATGTAGGAAGTACTTCACAATATTTGTGTAGGCTAGGTATCAAATATTGAAGCGAGCGTGCAATACAAACAATGGTGATGAAGTTAAAGGCATGATTTAAGTTAAACTCGATAGCAGAGGTATGGTGTGGGTTAGAACAGGGTTCGACCAAGTACTATAGCAAAGTCGAGAGCATGATGTAAGCTAAACTCAGTGACAATAGCTTAAAGTGCTATGGCAGGCACTTTCACAGGTTAACCTCTTACCAGGCACGCAGGACAGCATCTCGTGGAAATGGACGCAAGATGGCAACTACACGGCAGGGACAGCTTACGGTATGCAGTTCATCGGCGCCATTCCGCACTCCCAACCACAAGATGATTTGGCAAGCAGACGCTGAAGCGAAATGCAGATTTTTCACTTGGCTATTCCTACAGGATAGGATTCTCACAGCTGATAGACTGGCTCTCCGAGGATGGCCGCATACCTCGCTCTGTGCGATGTGCGGTCTAGAGCCAGAGTCAGCCAGACATCTCATTCTGCTTTGCTCCTTCACAAAACAGGTATGGAGAAAGGTTTTCCTCTGCATGAGCATAGGCTTTGTCGCCATCCGACCATCTTTGGTACAGCCAGACATAGCAGCCTGGTGGAGATCAGTACGTGCCAAGATCAGTCATCAATATCGCAGACAGGCGGACGGTATCTTTATGTATGTTGCGTGGAACCTCTGGAAGGAGAGGAACGGCAGGATTTTCAATAACCAGTACAGATCTGTCGACTCCGTCGCCGACGCCGCGGTTGATGATATTCGTAGTCGAAGGGCGGCTGTAAGTATCCGGCATCCATAGATGGGCCCAGCGTTTGTTGCATCGCTTTAGGTGCGTTCGGCTAAAAGCGGGCTCTCAAGGACTGACACACAAGGCTCCGATTTTTGGTGGTCTAGGAGTTTTGCTCTTTTCGCCGCCTTTCTGTTGCTTCATTTTGCCCCCCTTAGAGATTGTTAACTGTTCTATAAATTAATTTCATCTTTGTACTTATGACTTTTTTTTTTAATGCAAAGCGAAGCTTCGCCATTTCCTTTCAAAGTGCTAAGTACTATTATTTTTATCTGTAGTAAAGTTTGAGCATTCAACTAGGGTAAAAATTTATTTCATGAACCAGAACGAACTCCTCGCTGAATGAAAGGTAGAAGGGCCAGATGACTTACATAAAGTGTGTGCGAGTTGGCCGCGGAAGCTATGCGACATATCACTTTCGTATACTACCAGTAGATGACTCTCATGACGTCAGCCATGTGACGTTTTCAACAAGAGCCCGTGAGGAGCAGCGCGACGTGCTGGCCGTCGTCCGGAGCACCTCCTCCTCGACGCCGGGCGCGTGCTCATCTTGTGAGTTTGTCTGTATTAACGGTATATGAAGCACTAGCTTAATATTTTAATGTGAATATATTTTTATATTATATGATACACTGATCAATATATTTTTATCTTACAAGTCTTTTTTGTGTGTGGTTAGACTTTTGTTGGTAAATCGTGGATACGTTGGTAATGCCGTACTTAGGTACTTAACTCTTTTTTTTATCCTATATTAGATTATGCTTTTAGTAAAATAAACTTTTTGTAGTTTTTAATTTTGTTTGTGTGATGTGTATATAGACTTATTCATGTTTATTGACCATAGTTAAGTTTGTCCAAGCTCCTAAATTTTTGGCTCCACTCATGGGTCTGATAGTAAAATATTTGGGCTTGATGCAAATAGGAATTCTTATAAACCACAGAGACTAATTTATATACGGCAAGCGGTGGAAACAATGGTTATACGTAGCTTCGCATAGTAAAACACGACCATTTGTAAGTGAGAGTGACTGTTGTGTTGGTGAAGCAATTAAACAACTTGGTTTGTTGCAGGGCACAAATTCTTCACTGACTTATTTCGGTATTGTTTAAAAGTTTTTGTAACAAGCATCGGCTAACCTGAGTTGCATATCAATATGCTCGAGGCCAAAGGAACTAAAATAATTAGTTCGAGTGCTCAGTAACATGCAGGCTACGGCCAACGGTAGACCTACGGGGAGAATCGACCACCTTTAATTTGTTCGATCCGGTACGGAGGGATAAAATAAATAAAAACATTTAGACCTACGTGGATGCAAATGGGATCCTATCCTCGTCTCCCCTGGCTCAGGCGCCTATAAAATCAGGACGCGAAAAGCCGGTGCAATCAACACGTACAGAGCCAATGGCACGAGCAGAGATGCCTCATCACCCGCAGCCGCAGGAGCAGCGCGACTTGCACTTGCCGGCCGTCGTCCCTGCCCGGGGTGACCGTCGTCCCGAGCACCTCCTCCTCGACGCCGGGCGCGTGCTCATCTTGTGCGGCGCATTCGCCATCGTCTCGGCTGCTGGGAGCCCGGCCACTGCCAACGTCACCCACACCTTTCTCGGCCTCGTCATGTGGCTCCTTGGCATGTCCCTCCTGACGCTCATGCCCGTGGCGCGCCGGTTCCCACGAGCCGCGCGGGTCGGCGCCGCGGTGGCCGACGCCGTGCTCAACAGTTTCTTTCCTCCTTGGAACTAGCTCGCACCTGGCCTCCGGCGGCCGGAGTACGTACGCCGTGGGATTGATCTGCTTATTACTATGTCCATGTTCGTGAATAAGCAGGGTTACTTAATCCGGCAGCGAGCACTAGCACTACTACTGAATAGTATAACTTAATCCGGCAGCGAGCACTACTACCTGGTCTCCGGCGACGGCCGGGGTGCCTACGCGCCTTGGGATGATCTGCTCCTAACTATGTCTGGAAAAACAGGGACACTCTTCTTCTAACTATGTCCGAATAAACAGGGACACTTAGTCCGGCAGTGTGCCCGGTGGATCGTCCGTCACTGGGCTTTGCTTCGCTTCTTATGCTTGTTAATTAAACTTGTGGTTAATCTAATGCTTTGCTAGATAGTTTCTTAGCATGCCATGTAGGATAAAAAGCTTAGATGGCAATGAATTAATGCAGAGAGAGAAGGTTAGAGTTTTTTAAACTAGAAATGGTTTCTTCATTAAATGCTTTGGCTAAAAAACCATAAAAAACTGCATTGTGAGTATAGTGGTTTCTTATGCATGTGTAGGGTGATGAAAAAGTAATAGTTAAATATTAAATGATGAAACTATGTTAAAAAACAATGTATTATAGCTTTTGTATAAATTAATGTTTCTTGGTGATATAGATGTCTTTGAAATAAGTAGAAGAAACTCTCCATTGGGAATGCCCTTAAAAGTAATTACAGTTTGAAGGGACCAATCGTACAAAGTAATTGAGGAAAAAGAACAATTAGGGCAATCAGAGCGAATCGATTCCACGCAATCGAAAGAAAACTGTATCTATTAATCAACTTACAGGCAAAAGGAACATGTACTGTAGCAATCAATTAGCTTACTTGCAAGGTAGGAACTAAATAATGGAACCGGGAAAGATCTAACTCAGATGAGAGAAAGACTACTTGAGGATCTGGTGCAAGGACTGGCTGGGAGTCAGGTGACGACCCTGGAGCTGTCGCGGAAGAGCAAGAAATGATGTGTTGGCGCAGAGGGCGATCTACAACTACTGGGCTCAGGCCAGGGTGGACATGGCCAGCGGCGTTGAGCCGCTAGAATTGGGGGTGCGCAGCGACACAGCCGACGGAGGCGGCCGGTGAGTCCTTCAGGCGTGATGACCTGAATTGATAGATGCTCATGACGGCGACGGAGGATCATAATAAAAGCCATGGAGGTTGACTGTATAGCTGCTGCCTCTCAAAGAACTGTCCGCATGGACGCTTCTGTTACAGGATGGAGAGTGAAGGCGACGAAGCCCAAACAATACAACCCAAACCGGCCCAATTTGATCTTTAGCGTCAATATCAGATTTTTTTTTAAATAATATATATTTTTTAAAAAATTACAGAAATAATCTGCCAAAAAAATTATAGAAATACCCACCTGTCACATTTCCAAAATGCGATAAAAAGCATATCGCAATTCTGAATTGCGATAGGCTCTCTGTCGCAATTTGGAATTGCAACAGAGGCCTGTCGCAGAGACCGTTTTAGTCTCGGGCGCTCGACCTTCAGCCTCATTTCACCGAGCCCCCGAGCTTGCATCCAGATTGCCAGCGCCGCCAGAGAAAAGAGAGGAGAGGGGAGGAGGAGAGAAGAGGAGGAAGAGGAGGAAAGAGAGGAGGATTTCGTCGCGAGCTAAGGTAAATATTTTTGTCATTGTTTTAATTTGGTTGTCTTTAATTAAAAAACGATGTAGTGATTTAGAATTAGGGTTAAATTTCGGTTGTATTAGGGTTGAATTGTATTAGGAATTAAGAAAAGATTGTATTAATTTTGAATTTAGTAGTTACTTAGGAAAACTATTTAGTAGCTAGTATACGGGGGTTGTGCCGTGTGTCCCCAAAACCCGCAAATGCTCTCCCGGCGCATGGTAAGTTAAGAGTATTGGCGCGGCGCCATCCAACCCGCGCAATAGCAAAAATATTCATCATAAAACAAAACGATATTACTTGTTGTTTTTGTAGAAGAACAGAACAAAATTGATATTGAAATATAAAAATTGTAATAAACCAAGGAGTAGAGGGTATAGAGTTATAATACCGGGTGTAGAGTATGTCGTCGTATGAGTAGATTAAGAGTTGAAAGGTCATAGAGTTTTGTCGTGCCATCATTAAAAAATCCATGAAATGTTTGATAGGTATGGACGAACGAGTAGAATTTAAAATACACTACCGAGAAGGGTTCATGAGATGGGTGCACAAGGGTGGAACTTAGTCATTTCCCAAGTGTTATGGCTGGCACATCACGTGATGGCGAGAGTTCGTGGGGCACGGTTAACATGATGGTTGTACCACATGTTCTCGTTGGATAGGAAATTGCATGATCTGAAGTCGCACGTAAGTGAGGTCTGAAACAGGATTACGTCTTTGGAGTTAGTAGAACTGAAGGGCGAAGTCCTAGAGCTCGTACATAAGATTGACAACTAAAAATGGTTGGCTATTAGTGTTGATGACATTATTATGATAAGCTCAAGACAAGAAGCTATTTCAGCATTGTTACGGTGTTACGTAGAAGGATTTTGAATTAAAAGATTTGGGTGATCTACACTACTTCCTTGGTATTGAGGTAAATAAAATCAATAATGGCATTATTTTGACGCAGGAAAAATATGCTTCTGATCTATTAAGGAAAGTTGGCATGTTTAAGCGTAAACCGTTAGTACACCATTGTCCTCAAGTGAAAAATTGTCGAGTTCATGTGGGATCTCCTTTAGGTCCGAATGATGCAACTCGATATAGGATTGTTGTTGGTGCTTTGCAAGATTTAATTTTGACCAGACTAGATATAGCATTTCCGATAAACAAGGTTTGTCGGTTCTACATACTCCAACACTGATCATTGGGTGGCTATTAAACGGATTTTGAGATATCTTAAGTCTTGTACCAAATTTGATTAAAAATATGCAGATCTACATCTATGCTAGTAAGCGCTTATTCAGATGCAGACTGGGCAGGCTGTCTAGATGATAGAAAATCGGCAAGAGGTTTCACTGTATTTCTGGGGTCTAATCTTATTTCATGGAGTGCCAGGAAACAAACTACGGTGTCAAGATCCAAAGATCGAGTCGTAATATAAAGTATTAGCTAATGCCACTGCTGAGATCATGTGGGTACAAACGTTGTTGCAAAAGCTCCAGATACAAAGTCCTCCTACTGCACGTTTGTGGTGTGACAACATGGGTGCAAAGTATTTGTCGTCTAATCCGGTCTTTCATGAGGTCGACTATCACTTTATGAGAGAACAGGTATCTCGAAATCTTCTTGAAATAGATTATGTATCTTCTGAAGATCAAGTTGCAGACAGTCTCACAAAGGCGCTCACGGTGCGGAAATTGGAAAAATTTAAGCACAATGTCAACTTAGGTAAGTTGTGATTGAGGTAGGCTGTTAAATACATGAATGTTTAAGCTATCCATGTAATCATGATCTATGTGGCAAAAGTGCATGACATTGCTAAAACATCCAGTCGAAGTTGTTACATGACAGGAATAATTCCATCTTGTTCGCTTCAATGCAGCCACACTAACTATTTAAAAGTGAAAGAGAAATGGATTTTGCAAATCGGAACAGAAAGTACATAAATGAGCCAGAGGTCATAAAATAATTACTCTGAAGATACTAATCATAGAATCAATAGGTTCTTTTTGTGAAAGAACCACTGTCAATGCAGCAGGGCTTATCGTCCATTTCAGAGCAAACGTACGAACATCACATAGTTGTTGGTGTCCATAAATATCATTTAGTTATTTAGAGCCTGTTTAGTAGAGTTTTAGATCTTAACTTCACCTGAAATCTAAAACTTGTATATTAAATAAAATGAATTAAGTTTATATTTTTAGTCTAAAATGTAAACAAGTCGATCCATTTAAACACTTTTAATGTACTCACAGCTTCAGCTCCACGAATCTGATGAAGTTAGGAATACCCAGCTCTACCAGATCCACAGATCTGATGAAGCTAAAGTTCTACCAACACACCCTTACTTTCCTTAGTTTCAGTGAACTCACAAAAAAAATTGAAATAATATAGGTCAAAAGATAAGAAAGAAGTAGCACCTTTCTTTTTCTTGTTTAAAATCTCCTGCAATAGAAGATACTGATATAAAATAACTAATGAATTACCCAAAGTATGAACAATATAGTGGATTACTCAAAGTATGAACAATGTAGAAGTAGAGGGAATTCTTTCTTTCTTGTTCTATTCTTTCATTCATACAATCCTCTATTTATAGGTAACATGAGAGGTTTGAACTAAATAAAGAGTTACAAGAATTGATACTATGTAGGTTTCATAGTAATAGTATGGAGTTTCTCCTTCAATTGATACATAAGAGTTTCTCCTAAAAGGGGTTATGGACATCCATTTAAAACAATATTTTGTAACACTCCCCCTTGGATGTCCATTAATTTGTGAATATGTATGCCTCGTTAAAAACCTTACCAAAGAAAAACCAAGTGGGAAAAAACCATGGTTAAAGGAAAAAGAGTACATAACATATTCACTCCCCCTGATCACTTAAGATCTCTGAATCGATAAAGTCCAATCATACTGGTCAATTTCTTGAACGTTGTAGTGGAAAGTGCCTTTGTGAATAAATCAGCGAGATTCTCACATGTGCGAATTTGCTGGACTTTCAGAACACCATCCTTTTGAAGGTCATGAGTGAAGAAAAATTTTGGTGATATATGCTTTACTCTGTCCCTTTGATATATCCTCCTTCAGTTGAGAGATGCATCTTTGCATTATCCTCATATATAATGGTAGGCTCTTCCTTGTCTAAAAGTAAGCCACATGATCTTTTAATATGCCCTGTCATATTTCTTAACCAAACACATTCTCTACTAGCTTCATGGATTGCCAAAATTTCTGCATGGTTAGATGATATTGCCGCTATAGTCTGTTTCATTGAACGCCATGATATAGCAGTGCCACCACAAGTAAAAACATATCCAGTTTGTGATCGACCATTATGGGGATCAGATAGATACCCTGCATCTGCAAAACCAACTAACTCTTTCTTGTATGCATCAGAAAAATATAAACCCATATCATTTGTACCTTGAAGATAACGAAATATATGTTTGACGCCGTTCCAATGTCTTCTTGTAGGACATGAGCTGTATCTTGCTAATAAGTTGACTGCAAATGCGATATCAGGTCGTGTATGAATAGAAAGATACATAAGTGCACCTATGGCACTTAAATATGGCACTTGAGGGCCGAGAATTTCTTCATCATTATCTGGAGGTCGGAAAGGATCTTTAGTTATATCAAGCGATCTTACAACCATTGGGGTACTTAAAGGGTGTGCTTTATCCATATAAAATTGTTTCAAAATTTTATCTGTATAAGTCGCTTGATGAATAATAATTCCATTCTTTAGATGATCATTTGCAATCCAAGGCAAAACTTTGTTTTTCCAAGATCCTTCATCTCAAATTCTTTCTTTAAGCATTCAACTGCATTTGAGATCCCTTTAGTTATTCCAATCATATTTAGATCATTAACGTATACAGCGATTATCACAAATTCATCTCCAGATCTTTTATGAATACACATGGACAAATAGAATTGTTTGTGTATCCTTCTTTTATCAAATATTCACGAGACGATTATACCACATTCGTGGGATTGTTTTAATCCGTATAATGACTTTCTCGGTTTAATTGAATATTGTTCTCGAGAACCCGCTTACAGCGCGTTTGAATCATTCGGGATTTTCATATAAATATCACTATCTAGTGATCCATATAAGTATCTTTGTAACAACATCCATCGAGCGCAAGTCAAGGCATTTCTTCATTGCGAATGTGATAAGATATCTAAAAGTTGTTGCATCCATCACGGAGAGTATGTTTCTTCATAATCTATACGAGTCTTTGGGAAAAGCCTTGGGCAACTAATCGCACCTTGTATCTTGTAATTTCTCCTTTCTCATTTCTTTTTCGCACAAAGACCCATTTGTAACCAATAGGTTTTACACCATTGGGTGTAACGAGCTCTGAGTTCAAAAACTTCTCTATTTGTCAGAGAATTCGATTCTGCCTGAATTGCGTCTTTCCATTTTAGCCAATCATTTCTTTGTTTTCATTCCTCGATTGATCGAGGTTCTTGATCCTCATTACCGTGTATAATTTCTAGCGCTACATTATATGCAAATGCATCATTGACGTCAATATCACGGTTCAAAAGTTTTCCTGATATGACATAGTTTAATGAGATCTCAGTTTGTGTAGAATCAGGTACCAGTATTTCTTCCGAAATAGTATTATTAGTCATGTTATTCATCTCTTCAGGAGATTTTTCTTGGACTATTATTTTCTCAACTTGACTATCTTTAGCTCCTTTTCTTCTTCGAGGATTTTTATCTTTCGAGCCCAATGGTCTACCACGTTTTATGGTAGGTTTTGTCTCATTTGCAATAGCTGGTTGTCCTTCTGGGACACTAATTTTTTTAGGAGCATTAGCAGCTGGAATATGTGACTTTGTTACTCGTTTCAAATCTGTAAAAGTATCAGGCAAATTATTCGCTAAATTTTGCAGATGAATTATCCTTTGAACTTCATGTTCACATTGTCTTGTACGAGGATCAAAATGAGATAATGATAATTCATTCCAAATAATTTCCTAATTTAGCTGCTTCATTTCTCCCCCTAATGTTGGGAAATTTGATTCATCAAAATGACAGTCAGCAAATCTAGCTGTAAATACATCTCCCATTAATAGCTCAAGATATTTTATTATAGAAGGGGATTCATACCCAACATATATTCCCAACCTTCTTTGTGGTCCCATCTTCGATGCGTTTTGTGGAGCAATTGGAACATATCTTGCACAACCAAAATTCTTAGATGGGATATGTCCGGCTCTTTTCCAAATACTAATCTGTAATGGAGAAGAAGTATGATAACTTGTTGGCCCGATGCGAATTAATGATGCCGCATGCAAAATAGCATGGCCCCAAGCTGATGTTGGGAGTTTTGATTTCATAAGTAACGGTCTCGCAATTAATTGGAGCTATTTTATAAGTGATTCTGTAAGACCATTCTGTGTATGAACATGTGCTACAGGATGCTCAACATTTATTCCAATTGATATATAATAATCATTGAAACTTTTTGAGGTAAATTCACCAGCATTATCCAAACGTATCGATTTAATATGATAATCTGAAAATTGTGCTCGTAATTTTATTAATTGGGCTAACAATCTCGCAAACGCCAGGTTGCGAGTTGATAATAGAGAGCCATGTGACCATCTAGTCGATGCGTCAATCAAAACCATAAAATATCTAAATGGACTACTTGCTAGATGAATAGGTCCGCATATATCTCCTTGTATGCGTTCTAGAAAATCAAGGGATTCAATCCCTATTTTAGCTGGTGAAGGTCTTACAATCAATTTTTCTTGAGAACATGCCACACATGAGAAGTCATTGGACTGAAGAATCTTCTGGTTCTTCAACATATGTCCACACGAAGTATTTATAATTTTTCGCATTATTGTTGATCCGGGATGGCCCAATCGGTCATGCCATACAATAAATTCGTTATGGTTGGTAAACTTCTGGTCTACCACCATATATGATTCAATTTTATCAATCTTTGTATAGTACAAACCAGATAATAATGATAGCAAATTTTTCAATACATTTTTCCTACCCGATGACATATTTGTAATGTTAAGGTATTCCCTATTTCCTTCATTAATTGTCTCAATATGATATCCATTTTGGCGGATATCTTTAAAACTCAATAGATTTCTTTGAGACTTTGGGGAATACAATGCTTCTTTCACACTTATTTTTGTCTTACCGGGTAATAATATTATGGCCTTTCCAGAGCCCTCTATCAAATTTGCACTCCCAGATATGGTATTGATACTTTCATTATGTATCATTAAATCATGAAAATACCTTTTATTTTTTAGAATAGTATGTGTTGTTGCACTGTCTACGACACATATATCTCCATTATTTACCAGCATTTTTTCCATTCACTTTAAAAGAAAATTTTAATAAGATAAATGAGCATTATAACATAAAATTCATTAACACATGAAACATTACAACCATAATTTAATACATAATATATTATATTTATTCTCGAACAAAAACATAACATGTTTGCATTATTAAAGATGTAACATATAAAATTTATTCTTGTACAAATAACTACTTAAAAAATTATTCTTAAATTAGAAAATCGAGACATCTAGATGAGTTGTATCATGTTGGCATTGTCTTCTTCTTGAGTTTTGCCAAAATATTCATTATCTCCATTACTATTGGCAAAATTGGTCTCTATCTTTTTCTTTTTCCTTTCAAGCGATTGTTGATAGAGATCCATGACGTGCTTTGGCGTACGACAGTTACGCGACCAATGATTTTTGCCTCTACAGCGATAGCATATATTTTCATGTTTATAATTTTCATTTTTCCCTGTATCTCCCTTTTCTTGCCTCTTCTGGGGACCATTTGTATTTTTGAAGGAAACATTATAATTTTCTCTACCACCACCTCGTCCATATCCACGACCATGACCACGTCCTCGGCTGCGCCCTCTATTGTTATTATTATATCTTATCGCATTCGCTTCAGGGAATGGACTTGAACCAGTTGGACGAGCCTCATGGTTTTTCATCAAAAGCTCATTATTCTGTTCAGCCACAAGTAAACAAGAAATAAATTCAGAATATTTCTTGAACCCTTTTTTCCGGTATTGTTGTTGCAGGAACAAATTTGAAGCATGGAATGTGGAGTATGTTTTCTCCAACATTTCCTCATCCGTAACCTTTTCTCCACACAACAAAAGTTGTAAAATGATTTTGAACATGGCTGAATTATACTCACAAACAGTTTTATAATCTTGCAACCTCAAGTGCAACCAATCATACCGAGCTTTAGGGAGAATTACAGTTTTCTGGCGGTCATACATTTCCTTTAATTTGTTCCAAAGAACAAGGGGATCTTTCACCGTAAGGTATTCAGTTTTTAACCCTTCATGGAGGTGATGACGAATAAAGATCATGGCTTTAGCATTTTCTTGGTTAGACGCCTTATTTCCCTCCTTGATTGTTTCACCGAGGCTATTTGCATCTAGATGGATTTCGGCATCAAGCACCCAAGACAAATAATTTTTGCCCGTAATATTCAAAGCCATGAATTCAAGTTTTGCAAGATTCGACATAGTAAACTACATACATAGAAATGCAAACTATGAATTATAGTGTGTAAATTAAACAAGATAGAATAGGAATTGAAAGAATACTTTACCTTAGAAAACGATGATCAAAGTATTTTTAGTATGTGAAATTTACGATAGCCTTTTAGAGACGATCATGCTGATAACGTGATATAAAATAACTAATGAATTACCTAAAGTATGAACAATATAGTGGATTACTCAAAGTATGAACAATGTAGAAGTAGAGGTAATTCTTTCTTTCTTTCTTGTTCTATTCTTTCATGCATACAATCCTCTATTTATAGGTAACACGAGAGGTTTGAACTAAATAAAGAGTTACAAGAATTGATACTATGTAGGTTTTATAGTAATAGCATGGAGTTTCTCCTTCAATTGATACATGAGAGTTTCTCCTAAAAGAGATTATGGACATCTATTTAAAACAATATTTTGTAACAGATACGAACATGAGCTGGATCGATTAAAAGTGTAAATTGATAGGAAGCAAGGAAAAAAAGTGGAAAAAGTGTGAGATAGACGTATCAGGCGACACAGCCGGCGGAGGCGACCGGTGAGACCTTCGGGCGTGATGACCTGAATAAAATGCTCGTGACGATCACAATCATCAGTTCGGATGGGAAGCGGAGGCGACGGAGGATCATAATAAAAGACGTGCATGGAGGTTGACTGACTCTTCAGTTACGGGATGGAGAGTGAAGGCGATGAAGCCCAACGCGTGGGCATCGCATGTGGACGTTGGGGTTGTGCGGTCTGGGCTTCAGCTATGCCAAACTCTGCAACCTAAAACGGCCCAATTTGAACTTTAGCGTCAATATAGCCTTTCATATCGAGCAAGTAACTTTCAACGGTCATCCAAAGGCTAGTAATAATAGAACCGAGGAGAGAGCATTAAAAGTAATTACAGTTTGAAGGGACCAATTGTGTAAATATTATACTAGGATTTATGCCTAAACCACGAATGGGCGGAAGACTTTGCCGGCTATCCCCGGACCAAGCAAAGAAAGCCTTCGCTTTTCTAGCATTTCGACGTATTTTTTTGTTTTCTAAAATGTGATCTCTTACCAAACAAATTTATAAAACTTGCCACACCATCAACTGCGGATGTAGGTCAGATGATATGTGTCACTTATTGCACTCTCTTACCATTGCAAAGCATTGGACGTTCCTACCAAGATCCCCTTCTTCAGCATGAATGTGCCATCAAATCAGTTAATTAACCATTTTAATTAATTCATTCACTTAGTTATCCACTCTAATTACTTAATAAGCTTTCCTGGCCTACCGAGATGGGGTTGCTTAGCAATTGTTGCTACTGATCTCCTCCTGCTCGGCAACACGCCGTCGAGCTCTGTTGCACTGCAGCTCTGGCCTGCCATGTTTGTCGTGATGGACTATACCCTGTGGTATAGGAATGTAGTAGGTGACACATGTCATTTGCTGCTGCTTCTATAGTCGGAACGGGACCAGTTTTGCAAATTTATTTGCATGAGAAGCGCTAATCCTCGCTTGTGCATAGAATAGTTATTCTACCTGCTGGTCGTAACCCCACTTCAGTTGGAAACCAACTAGCAAATATGTTTCCACGTTCGCCTACATGTTGACTAAGCCAATCAGGCCAAACTACCTAGTAAATGCATTTCCTTGTTTATACTGGAATCTATTTTTCCTTTAATTCGGTCATAACTTTTTTCAAACAACTCTGATTTATGAACAGTTTTCACCAGTATCTTACTGACAATGAGAGGAATAGAATGATATAAGTCTCACTATTAAACATTAGATATATTGCTTTTTACCATCCTCAAATTAATATTTCAGTAGATATTATACAAAATTTTACTATACTGATATATAGGCAGTCATATATGTTTTTGTAATAGCTGGTAAAAACAAATGAGAACCATTTGTAAAATGTTACGCGTCTATTCACTAGTAAAATCTTACACACATCTGTAATTTGGAATTCATTTAGCAGGAAACCACTCTTTATCATATAAACTCCGTGAAAATCATATGTACATGTCTTAAAAATTATCAAAAAAATTACCATATGTAGGAGAGGTTAGCTTCTACTAACCTGAAAAATTTTACAACAAAACTCAATGGCAATTGAAAATATAAAATTGATAAGTAGTGGATGAATAATACTAAACAGTGATAAAATAACTATTCAACTAAATTTGTTTATTTCATATCTTTCAATGCCATTGAGTTTGGTCTTCAAATTTTTGAAGTTGTCAAATATCATCTCCTCTGTATATGGTAATTTTGAGAATTGTTCAACACATTTACATGGGATTTTCATGGATTTTAGGTGTTCATTTTTAGTAAACACCCTTGTCATGTAAATTCGGTGAAAATCACACGTAATTTTTTGGAACTTTTTAACAAATTATCATACATAGGGGAGGTGAGTTTCTATAACCTTCAAAATTTAAAGACCAAACTCAATAGCATTTGAAAGATATGAAATTGATAAGCAGTGAATAAATAGTGCTAAACAACGATAAAATCATTATTTAGCTGAATTTGTCTTTTTCATATCTTTCAAATGAAATTAATTTTGTGTATTTAAGTTTTACAAGGTTGTAGAATCTCACTTCTCCCACTTATGATAATTTTTGAGAATTTTTAAAAACTTTTACATGTAACTTTCATTAATTTTACAAGATAAGGATGATTTACATTTGATATGTTATTTTTACTATCCACAAAATAGCATTTCACTAGTGATTAACAAGATTTTACTACACTGAAACGAAGTGAAGTATCAGAATAAGAATTTAGCTTCGTTTGTTGGCTCTATGATAAAATAATATGTCGACGATCGTAAACGTTACTGTAATAGATGGTAAAATTAAATGAAAACCATTCAAAAAATGTTATGCATCTGTTCATTAGTAAAATCTTACAGACATCACTAATTTGGTGTTCATTTGATAGTAAACCACTCTTATCATGTAAACTCTGTGAAAATCATATGTACATATTTTAAAAAATTCTCAAAAAATTACCATACATATATAGGGCAGGTTAACTTCTACACCCCTACAAAATTTGACTCCCAAACTCATTGGCATTTCAATGATATGAAAGTGACAAGCAATGGATGAATAGTACTAAATAGCGGCAAAATAACTATTCAACTGAAATTGTCTTTTTCATATATTTCAAACGAAATTAATTTTTTTATTTAAATTTTTACAGAGTTGTATAATCTCATGTACCCTATATATGATAATTTTTTGAGAATTTCTGAACACATTTACAACTCAATTTCATGTATTTTAGGTGTTCATTTGGCAATAAACACCCTTATCTGGTAAACTTTGTGAAAAATTATATGTAAATGTTTTGAATTTTTTTAAAAAATTACCAAAATTTTACAACTCTTCAAAATTTAAAAATCAAATTCAATGGCATTTGAGAGATATGAAATTGACAAGCAGCGGATGAATAATGCTAAACTGCAACAAAATCATTATTCAACTGAAATTGTCTTTTTAATATCTTTCAAATGAATTTGAGTTTTATTTTTAAATTTTACATAGTTGTAGAATGTCACCTCTCTTATGTATGGTAATTTTTTATGAATTTTTTAAAAACTTTTACATGTGGTTTACATTAATTTTACATGATAAAAGCGGTTTATTGTCGACATGTTACTTTTAATACTCACAAAATAGCATTTCACTAGTTATTACACAAGATTTTATTATACTGAAATGGAATAAACAATCGAACAAGAATTTAGTTCTTTTGTCGATTAGGTAGTAAAATAATATGTGGGTGATCGTAAACAGATCTGTAATAGATGGTAAAATCAAATAAGAACCGTTCATAAAATGTTATATGTCTATTCACTAGTAAAACTTACACATGTCATTAATTATGTATTCATTTGGCGAGAAACCGCCTTTATCTTATAAATTACAAGAAAAGCTTAGGTACGCATTTTAAAAGATTCTCAAAATTACCATATGTAGGGAGGTCAGTTTCTACCACCCTACAAAATTTGACAACTAAACTCAATGGAATTTGAATGATATGAAATTGACAAGCAAAGTGAATGAATAGTGCTAAACATCGACAAAATAACAATCTAGCTGAATTTGTCTTTTCATATCTTTCAAACGAAATTGATTTTGTGTTTAAATTTTGCAAAGATGTATAATCTCATCTTCCCTATGTATGTTTTTTGAGAATTTTTGAACACTTTTACTTGTGATTTCATGGATTTTAGTTATTCATTTGATAATAAACACCTAATCATGTAAACTATGTGAAAATCATATGTAAATATTTTGAAAAATTCTTAAAACATTACTATACATAGAGAAGGTGAGCTTCTATAATTATGTAAAATTTTAAGTCCAAACTCAATGGTAGTTGAAAGATATGAAATTGACAAACAGTTGATGAATAGTATTAAATAGCGATAAAATCACTATTTAACTGAATTTTTGTTTTTCATATATTGCAAATGAAATTGATTTTTGTCGTCAAAATTTACAGGTTTGTATAATCTCATCTCCTTTACGTATGACATTTTTTAGAATTGTTTAAAAACTTTACATGTTATTTTCATTAATTTTATCGATAAGGATTTATTACTATATAGAATACACGGGCTCCTAACACTCAGTATGACAATAAATCTATATATACGGATAGTAAAATCTATTTATACGAATAGTAATACCTATCATCGGATAGAAAAAGATTATTTATTAACAAAACTTATATCATTATATTCTTGGCGTCGAGAAGCTACTAGTGAAATCCGTTCGTCAATCGGAGCTGCGAATAAAAGTTATGATCCTAAACAAAGAAAATTAGATTCATGTACAAACAAGGAATGAATTTACTAGTTGGTTAGTGGGATGTATGGCTCGATCAAATTGGGTTAATTGGCCTGGAGTAGAATAGGCTACTGTACAAGCAGGCACAAAATATGTGTGTGTGTGTGGGCACGCATGCGTGCTTGAGAGAGAGGAGAGAGATAAGGGCTTTTGATTATAAGATAGTTCTCAATTTTATGGTATAAAGTAGTCACATGAGTGCGCTATCATCTATCACTCAAAGCGTACATGCAAAATTACGCCTCCATTCGGGAAAAAAAGGGAAAACAGATTGGGTTGAAGGGGTTACAACAATTGACGGGTGCGGTCGACATGTCAGTGAAAGAAAAGACTGACGTGCGGGCCTAAGCTATCAGTGAGACAAAAGAGAGATATTTGAAATTTGGTTTTTAATCAGAATTCATGTCTGAATTTTTAGGCATAACTACGGGGCTTCAAAAATTACAAAATGTTTTGTGAATGTTCCTGATATGGTATTGATGTTTGTATGAATGTTCCTGTCATGGTATTGATGTTTGTGTAAAATTTCCAGAATTTAATCATCCCTGTATTTTTCTTATAAATTATTTTATTGCCTAAGTTTTAATATAAAGTGTAGTATTTGATTTTGCAAAAATGCAACCTAATTCCAAAATTCACGAAAATTATTGGAGAGGCACTTAATTAAGATCATCCATAACCTAACTAAAATACTTCTAGACTTTTTATAGCCTCGAATTTGAAATTTAAAATTTAGGAGCAGTAGCTAGAAATGAAAAGGTATTTTCTTTAAATGCAAAAAATAATTTTGTGGCCAAAATTTGGGAAGTTACATTTATATCATTAAAATCATGTTAGTCACCAAGAAAGGATTTTAAATATTTAGTTATGCATTTCAATTATTCATATTACAGTTTTGATGCTTCTAAGAAATTATCATCAATAATTGAGATCACTAATTATAAAGCTAGGAGGTCACCCAAATGTGTACCGTTGTTTATTATTGGTTGATCAATTAAAATATTGTTTTGAGTATCAATATTGTTTCGATCAAGTATACCCCAGCCAACAAAGGAGTGAGAGAAAGGAGGATCCAGCGTGTCTTAGGTCCTGTTTGGCAGAGCTTTAGATCTCAGCCAGGGATTTAAATTTCGTTTGGGGAAAAATACCAGGTATGGTCGAAATCCAAAATTTCAGTGAAATTTCAATATTTTGGACAAATTTTGGTCAAAATTAAAAACTAAAATTCAAATCCAGTCTGTTTGCCATCGAAAAATTTGAATTTCGTGAAATTTATCAAATTTTGGGCAAAATTACCGAAATTTTGGTCATATTGCAATGGCTGAAAAGTGGGCCAAACGATGACAAAAAATTTTAAAATGTTTTCTAAGGAGTCCTGACAGATTGATGATATTGACATAAAAATTTTAGATTATTATCAAATCTGAGAAATTTTAAAAATTTAAACATTACTCTTGTCACGATAAAACATTGACCGCAAGTTTGAATCGAATCAAAATCGGAACAAATGAGGTTATAAAATTTTGAAATTTTTTCAGATGGTCCTGACAATCCATAATATTCTCATAAAATTTTTATATTATGATAAAGCCTCATGAATTTTTAAAAATTCGAACGATTATTCTTGTCTATTAAAAGACTTCTTAAGCAAACTTGAACGAAATGAAAAATTATCCGAACCACGTTATAAAATTTTGAAATTTTTTTGGATGGTTATGATGTAGCATTAATGGTTATATAAAATTTTTATATGATGATCATGATTAAATAATTTTTAAAAATTCTAATAGTGCTACGTCCTGATAAAACCCTGATGATCAATACATAGATTTGTTTTAGTAATCAAAAAAGGTTTAAAATTGTTAAAATTTTTACAGAAGGGTGATAAGGAAATGCTTAATATCTTATAAAAAGTTTTAATCATGATCACACTCCAGTGAATTTATAAAATTCTTACAAGGCACTGTACCTTTTATGTTCTTTCTCATTTTGATTTTTGAAATATAATATAACAAATGAAGTTCAGTGATTACATAGATTTGATTAAACAAACAAATAAAGTTAAATTTTTTTGAAAATTTTATATAATAGTACTGAGGAAATTTTTAATCTCTCATAAAAATTTTAGATCATGACCACACTAGAGAAAATTTATAAAATTCTGACAAGGTAATTGTCCCAATTATGTTTATTCTGTTTTTGATTTTTCAATAAATTTTCAAAGAAGATGACTTTCTTATGGGTTATTGAACCAAATCCAGTCAAATCCGGCCAAAATTCATGAAATTTCACTGAAAAATGAAATTACTGTAGCAATTTCAAATTTTTTATTTGATCAGTAATTTAGATTTCGTAGCAAAAATTCACTGAAATTCAGTGAAAATTGGAACCCTGATCCTAACTCTACCTCAAATCTAGAATTTATAGGCTAAAATAAAGTGAATTAAGTTTGAGCAGTGCTTTAATGCATTCCCTCCTAATACATGTTGCACAAATTTATTGAAAGGGTTAAGTAATCATCGTCTACCATTCATTAATGCTTTAATATTTGTGCAGCTGTTAAAAGGAAAAGTATGAAAACACCTCTCATTAAGTTTATATTTTTAGTCTAAAATGTAAACAAGATGACTCACCTAAACACTCTTAATATATTCACAGCTTTAGCTACATAAATTTCTAGAGTTAGAAATATCCTGCTCCATCAACTCTACGAATTTTAATAGAGCTGAAGGTGTCCTAAACACCCTCTTATAAAGGAAAAATCAGGAGTTTAAAAGTAGCGAGAGAAAGGAAATGGAGGGGGAGATAGGAGGATACGGTACGTCTTAGAAATCCAGAGTCTCCGCTGTTACATCAGCATGAACAGTCCCAGATGTGATCTGCATGCCCTCGGCATTACACTTGTTGTTCTTATCAGGTTCGCATATTGTAGATGAGCTAGCCGGAGAGAGAGAGGAAGAGGGGCGATCCATCGGGATAAAGGAAAAGGAGCGATCGATCGAGTGTTAGCAGAGGGATAAAGGAAAAGGCGGGATCCGATTGTTAGCAGAGAGATAAAGGAAACGGAGGATCGATCCGATCGTTGAATAAGGAGGATCGATAGATGGAGGGATGAAAGCAATAGGAGGGATCCATCCGATCGTTGAAAGCAATAGCAGGGATCGATCGATGGCTGAAAGGAATAGGAGGGATTTTTTTTGTTAGATCAACACGACATCAAGAGATACCCCAGTTCCATTCATGAAACTGGAAAGCCAACAGTTAATGTTCAAGCAAACATACCACCTCAACCAGGCCCTCAGCCACAAGCCAAGACTGGCAACCATACGGCCAAACACACTCACACTATATCCTCCTCAAGCAGACAAAACACAGACAAAATACCACAATAACTCCATACTAAACTTTAACAGCAGAACAGCACACTCAAAGCTAAACAAGACAAGACTCCAGAAGTTCCTTAGATCGATATATGCAGGGCCCTTCTTCAAACCCAGAGTAGCCAACTCCTCATTGAAATACTTCCACATCGTAACATTGAGCACAAATACCGAAATCAACACCAGAACTAAGTAATCTGCCACCAACTTGACCTCTTAGTTCCACTTTAACCAGCTCAACAAAATCTCTCAGCCCCATCAAAACCTGCAAAGAACAAACTGCAACAGCAGCAGATTACCAGAATCCACCCATTACATGAAATTATACCCTACCTAGCCACATCAGCACGATCACAACTCAAAAGACTATAACAAGGCTACATCAACTCCAGATCACAGCTAACTACCACGACCAGATAACCAAACTTCAGGCATGAAACAAAAACGGGAGCCCAGCTCACCAACAAAACAAGGCAACAGAAAAAAGCTCATCCAATTAGATTACTGATGAAAAGACCGCGGGCCTTCAACTCCAAAGAAATTACTTTCCTCTTATGCCCCCTTTCGTTGCCCTTTGCCCCCAGCAGAGCTAATCCCCATCACCAAAGATAAGAGGTGACCGGAGGAAATCTCCGTTCCTCGCAAAACCGATCCACCTTGCTCACCATAACATCCTTGTACAGAGGTCTCCAATCCTTGGTCACGCTTAGCATTTTCCTCCAAATTGTTTTGACACTTTTCCAAAGACTGCATTGAAAAATTAAGTTATTTCTAACATTCCACAGCTCCATAAAGCAAAGAAAGACAAATAG
>JAYEVE010000827.1:0-48574 GCA_036346375.1 Guadua angustifolia
TCGCAGATAGCTCGCCGACGAGGACTCCTCGATGGACGCCCGCTTAACTCCAACAGAAACCACTTCGCAAACGTTTAGCTACGACGAAAACGAGCACTCTGAAACCGTAACCTCGCCGAGGCATATAGGCATCCCTATCGACTAAGGCTCGCTTAGTCTTCGGCGCTAAACTAGCCTTTACTAACTCGCTCATTCACGACGAAAATGAGCACTCAGAACCGTAACTCGCCGAGGCATCCGGGCATCCTCGCCACCAAGGTCGCGCCTAACTACGACGAAATGAGCACTCGGGAACCGTAACCACGCCGAGGCATTCGGGCATCCTTGCCGACCAAGGCCGATCTAGCTACGACGAAAACGAGACTCGGGAACCGTAACTCGCCGAGGCATCCGGCATCCTCGCGACCAAGGCCGCCTAGCTACGACGAAAATGAGCACTCGAGAACCGTAACTCGCCGAGGCATCCGGCATCCTCGCCGACCAAGGCCGTGGTTCTAGTTACGACGAAAACGAAAGCACTCGAACTAGAACTCGCTGAGGCATCCGGCATCCCTACCGACCGAGGTCACGCCCGCCACGATGTAAAACTAGCACAAGGATACCGTAACCTTGTCCAAAGGCATCCGAAGGCCCACATCGATCGAAGCGTTGTTGCTGTGCCCTCCGACTAAGTCGACGGCTCAAGAAGGAGAGTAACCCCGATCGCTCTTCGACCCGCCGGGGCTCGGGGTTACACTTCACCGGTGGCCACAAGACCTTGCCGGGGCCGCCGACCAAGTCGGTCGGGCTTCGACAACCAAAGTAGCCTTCCGATCCACTCGGTGGCTCACGACCAACGGAAGTCCACTCGATTCACCCGGCCGGATTTTTGACCGATCAGTAATTCCCCGACCGCCTCCGACCCGCCGGTTAGACTCCATCGGAGGCCACACTTGGCCGAAAACCCACGACTAAGTTCGGCCTGCTCGGCCGACTAAGGCAGCCACCACGGAGGACCCGATCGCTTCGTTGCGCGGCGCTACGACTAAGATCCAAGAGATCGCATGGACAGAAGCACTCAACAGACAAAGGCTAGTAACATCCAAATGGTGCGCAAGTTCACGATAAACTAGCCGGAAGACATCCAGACGGTGCAACAGCCTAAGCGCCGCGCGCACGCCGAACTGCCTCGATAAGGGCGTCCCTAGCCTTGACAAGCTTCAGGACGACGTCAATCAGCGCATCGACGGCAGCGACGTCACGGGCGGTGGCGTCCTGCTTAGCCCACTCGGCCTAGGCGAGCTCGAGGTTGCCCCAAAGCTCCACGGTGAAGGCCTCCTCATCCGTGAGCGCCGACGGGCCATCTCCGGCCGAACACTGTGGTTCCGCTTGGAAGAAGCCATGAGAGAAGCAAAGTATTATGAGCAATGAAATTTAAAGGCTAATGACTCTCCAACTCCAGAATCGCATTCACTCTTATATATGCTCAAAGCATGGAAACTGAGCGGTTTCCAACAAAAGAGGGAATCAGAAGCCGAAGCACCGCCATGCATGCAAGGAGATCGCGCCGACGAAGGTGATGGGCCCATCCAGAACGCCTGCTTCAGATGGCCCCGGCTACCGATTTAATACTTATACTAGGGGTACCCCACAGCAAGGTATACATCTATTTCAAGATTGTCTCTCTCTCGGTCATACGGACATGGCGGCAAGGTTGGCTACGACGCAGAGTGCTGGAGGGGGTATTACCAAAGTCTCCATCCCTCACAGATGGGATTATCGCTCAATATTGGCTAGTACACCAAACAATCCATTTGGGCTCACACTCTAGGTCCCACTGGCCACGGCGACCTGTGGCTCGCCAAGCCCACTGGGCGGTCCGACTGTCGCAGGTCTGACGCCTCCACAGACCTCGACCGACCGAAGTTGACGCCCAGGTCCCTCGGGCTGGCTGTGCCCAAGCGCCTGCGGACTCCGACTTGACCTCGTGTTCAACTCCAACGAAGCTCCGACCACGACTTCGCCACGCCACCGATCGCCCTAAGCCGGCCACTTGCCCTGTGGACACGACATTTACCACGCGGGGTAGGTGACTCTTCCCGAGGCAAACAAGAGGCCATGAAGTCAAGCGCCGACTCTTCACTCCACACGACAAGGAGAGACGCGCCCGGCCCCAAGGCTGTACCAGAGCACGCAAGCAACGCCAAGATCCGACAAGCTTAACAGAGGGTAGGTGCGCACCTTCCCGATGGAATGCCGCCCGTTGTGTCTACCAACCCATGCGTGATAGACAGACTGGCTCACCATCAAGATCAAGACCTGACTCGGGCGAGCTTACCCCTACCTCCTTTCTCCAAATTCCCGTGTAACTTGCCCCCTCTGCCTATATAAAGGGAGGCAGGGCCCTCAGGGAGGGGCATTCGATTCCATTCGATTCAGTTCGACTCCATTCGCACCGAGTCCATCATCTGACCTAGACGAGCACCCCCGAGCTCCCCCACTCGGATGAGCGCTAAGGGCCTGTCCTAGCCCTCGCTTGTAATCCCGTGCAGCCCGCTGCACCCCGAGTAATACAAGCCACCACCACGAACTGGACGTAGGGATATTCGGCCCGAACCAGTATACATCTTGGACTCCCGTAGTCTAACCATTCGAGGAGAGGGGAACGCGCGGCCCCTATACTTACAAATTTACTTGCCGATTATACGAACACCGACAAGCGTGCTTTCCTACCTGGCGCGCCACTATCAGCGTATTTCGTCGGACAATTATTCTCCCTGGATGGAGTCCGGGGTTCGATAGAGGGGGTCTTCGCGGAAGGACGCCTACGGGCTCTCTCGAGGGATCCACACAGATAGAAATCCAAGAACATGCCGAATTACCTGTGTTCGGCCCCGATGCGTGTAATGCCTCTACGCCCCGCTTGAGCTCCCCTAATATGCTTTGAGTGGCTTACACAGTTCACTTGATCCTCACTCTCTTCATTTTTTCCTCTTCCTTTTTCTCTCAAGTCCTCCCGAGCTCTCTCCGTGCTTTCCCAATGCTCTTCCTCCCATGCACCGAAGCTCCCTTATATAGGTTGGGCTGTCTCGGGCAAGTGAGAAGATGACATCACACTGATTACACTTCATTTATTACACTGACCACTGTAGCCTCATTCCCTAGCCTCATTCTTTGCACCACCGCCTAACTTCGCCCGGTCCGCCTGGGAAGCGACTTGCATGCGACAGGTTAGGTGCAGGATGTCAGAGGAATAAGCTATCATGGCGTCAACAGAGCCACCCGCATTCAATGGTTCTGACATGGTGTGTCGAGAGAGAAGACTTCAAGGCGAAGCTCCCCACTCCTTCGATGTACGCCCACGCCGACCGACAATGACCCCGAGTACCTTCGACCACTTGGCCGACCACACGGCCCGGCCGCCTCGGCTAGCCCGGTCGCCCACCGCCGCCAAGCTACCACATGGCCTGGTCACCTGGCGTCGGGCTCGATCATCCACTGCCGCCAGTTACCACGAGCTCGGTCACCTAGCCGGGCCTAATCGCCACCGCCGCTAAGTCCACGCCATACCGCGGGCCCCTCTTGACCATGGCGGAGAGGGTACCCCGGCGTAAGGTACGCCGACAAGTTTAATCCAACAACTTAAGGAATTAATATTAATAACTTAGTATTATGCTTACGTAAGCCTAAGAGCTATGCAACACATACTACATACTTAGAACCGTACACTTTGGCACGTGAGCCCCCGAGCATACTTGGTGGAGTTCAGCGTTGGCAAAAATATGACGTAGCCCCTGACTCTCCCCTCGATGAGGTCATCAAGGAGACAGTGGAGCGTGAGCATCATAAATGGTAGCCTTCGACGGTACACTCAGGTACACGAGCCCGTGAGCGTGCCGATAAGGCTTATCGTTATTTTTGACCAGTTATCATGACTGAGTACCGCTGCAGCCGTTGCAGCCTTTGGTTTTCGCATGGCCCATCATGATCTAGCGTCTCTTCAGCTTCTGCATTGATGTGAAAGTACAGACGGACGCCTCATAGATCAGAACTGACATGAACTCTAGTTTGGTTGCAACTCCTGACCTAACCTACTCCTAGAGCCATAAATAGATGGGACACACGATCACCTAACATAACTTATCTCTTTTATCTTCCCTTCATTTTGCAACCTTCTAACCTCTTCAAACATCTTCATGGCTTCCTCTCTGCCCTCATCTCCATCTGTGGAGATCCTTGGAGGACCCTCTCCTCAGGAGATATCTGTAGAGATTCCTCCTCCGCCTCCAGCCATAGGGCCCTCGAGGTGGATTGTCATTGTCCTCTCTGAGGATGACGACGACATCGACTTAGAGGCCATCAAGAAGGAGGTCTGGCCCAGAGAGGAGGATGAGGATATCGACTGGGGGCTATCGAGAGGGAGGTTTGGCCTAAGGAAGAAGACGGAGTCACTTTTGCGCTTCTCTCTATGTCTTTTATTCTTCTTTGCCCTTTGCTTGGACAACTCGGGCTCATCGCTGCTAGGCTTGGGGTTGTCGAGATGATCTCAAGCCTCAGCTTATATGGCATATTTGTCCGCCAACTCGAAGAGCTCCTTGGAAGTCCTGATCTTTTGGGTGACGAGTTTTCCCTTCAGATCTTCGTCCTTGACACCGTTCTCAAAGGCCACAATTACTATCTCATCCGAGATGTCAAGAATCAGGTTGTGCTTGTCATTGAAGCATCGGATGAAGTCGCATAGTGACTCTCCTGGCTTATGTACCACCTGATGCAAGTTGATGTGCATTCCAGGGCATTCATACATGCCTTGAAAATTGGCAATGAACTGGGCCCGCAATTCTGCCCATGACGATATTGACTGGGGTAGGAGGTTGAGTAACCAAGACCTTGCCGCACCATCGAGGGTGGTAAGCAGGTAGTTGGCTATCACCTTCTCATTTCCCCCCGGCTGCTCTCATGACCGTAGTATGGATCTGCAGCCATTCGACGAGGTTGATCTTCCTTGAGTACTTTTTGACTGGACCAGGCTTGAACTTGTCTGGCCATCTGACCGCACATAGTGCGAGGGTGAATGCTTTACACCCCTTATCGATGTCCTCAGAGGTCATCTGCCATTGCCATCTGTATGCATCTTGCTGAGGGGGGAACCTGTGTCGTGGTGGCGAGCGACCCCTCGAGGGTGAAGATTCACCTCGCTGAGTATGTTGCACCGAGGATCGACCCCTCGAGGATGTGGACCCTTTTTCCCACCTTTCACGCTTTTTAGGTCATGTTCTTCCCTTTGATCTCATAAGACATCACACAAATCCCACCGATTGTGCGGGATTCGGTCTCGAAGATCCCCGAGTGTCTCTGGCGAGGATTGGAATAGACTGTTCTGGAATTACAATGGCTAGAGGTAGCCACCGCTAATCTCGCTATCGAATGACTATCATAAGATGGTCCTAACAGCTGGCTCCTGGTGCCTTGTTGGCTAGGATGTCCGAACTTTGAGTTGGCTGCTCGAGTAGTCTGGGCTTGTACTGCATCAAGTAGCGTCCTCATCTGGTCGAACACCAGAGTCATCAGGTTAGCTGGATCCAATGGTGGAAGATACTTCAGTAGCACATGAGCATACTAGACATTGGCCTCAGGTGTACTGAAGATATCGCTATGGTGGCTTTGATGGGATACTGTTCCTAGGATGCGGCCGGGGTCGCCATTGTGGTCACGCTGCTAAAGAGTCTACTGTCCCTAAAAACCTGGCACCTGCAGATGAGGCATCACTGGATTATCAAGGTTAAGATGCTTTGACAGTTTGGCCATGATCACTAGAGGGTCGGGCGTTGGATCACAACTATGGTTTGCCGTATAGGAGCAACAACATTCGCAATTGCTCAGGTTGTGGCAAACCGCCGCCACATGTGATCTTGGTGTGTGCATGGAGGGATGTGGTGCTCCCGACCGTCTCGGGTTTATGTCCCTAGATCCTCTCTTGGGAACTTCCTACAGAGTACTATTGTTGTCCCCGATCATGAACATGTGTCGATCCGCTCTCATCGCTACCCTAATCGCCGAAGTTGTCACCGCCGCTATCCCCATCACTTTCAGACGATGCACTTGAGGATGCTGGCTCCACAGACTTGTTGAAGCCGATGTGCTCAAGATCTCTAATCTACCCCATCAGCACAACATGCTTCCAAAGGTGATCCCAGATCTGGCTGGTGAAGCTCAGTGGATGTCGAAAATTCTGGCATGAATACGCACCGAAGACATGTATGATCTGCAAAAATAGCTGAAGGCCTCTACTTGGTGCGCCAACTGTTGAAGGTTAGTGATCGACAATAAACTTATATTTCAGGTATCTTCGAGATTAGTAGAGTCAAACACGCAATCGAGGGCACATGATATAGACAAGTTTGGGCCTCTTGATGGAGCAATACCCTACTCCTGCATGGATGATGTATGAGGTTGATGAACAGAGTACAAAACGAGATGCCTAGCTCTAACTACAAGAAAAATGAGCTTGGGTGTGGCTATGCTATGGCTAAAGGATGCTCGCCGTAAAATCTCTCTTGTTTAGCTCAATGGTCAGAGCTTGAGAATTGCTTGTCCCTTGGTGACGCTCTACCCTTGCCCTTATATATTCGGGGTAGCTTTGGTTGATTCGTAGTCTGCTGGATCTACCGGTCATAATCAATGAGGAGTCCATCGCCGCTATGATCTCCATAGTTTATCCAAACTTCAGAGGGTTCGTGTATTTGAGTAGTTTTCCTTGTAATAGGAACACGATCGAATCCTTTCCTCGCATGGAGATGTTCCTCCGTGTATATCTTATCCCATCAGTTCAAATTGCACTGGTTATAGAAAGACACTAGCTAGCTGCGATTGATGAACTAGGGCACAAGATTGCACATCAAGAATGAGTTTCTCACAACGGTGCAAATAATTTTTCAGAAAGTTTTCTTCTTCTCCTTTTCTTTTCATACAACTAGCAACCAGCCACAAAGCTTTTCTTTTTTTTCTTTTCATACAACTAGCAACTAGCCACAAAGCATTTCTTTTCTTCCTCTCTTTTGATTTCTTGCAACCGTAAGATCAAGATAAATGAGTGCAGTCCTAAGCAATAGATTAGCTACTCTTGTTGGGTGCAAAGTATTCCCAAAGGATAGATTGGCTATCAAAGGAGATCTACCAATTTTCGAACCAAAATAGTAGCAAGGTTCAAGCCTCAAATTTGACCAATTTCTAAGCAAAATTACCAAAAGTTGTCTATACCAATGTTGTAGAGAATTTCATGCTTTTCAGACCTAGAGAGTGACGCCAAGGAATATGAAGAGTTCAGCAATAAGAACACATTCTAATGGATAAGAACTTACAAAAATGCACAAGAACAACCGATTGAAACTAGGGTTTAATATTTTTGTGAGGCAATTTTAGATTTAGGAATGAATGTAAATCTAAAACTAGGGGTAAAAGATTCCTGATACCAAATAGTACGAGGGGTGCTCGACCTTCGCGGCGTAGAATTGAAGATACTCGCGAAACCTAACGAATCTTGTACAGCCAACCGTTGCAAGTGTAACAACTCGCAAAGACGGAGTTTGCCCAACCTCACGTTGTCCACTCAACCAAGTCAAGTGGATTACAATCCTCGCTGCAATCACAAAGAGCTTGCAAGAACAATGGGAAGGAATGCACAATCTCAGAGATGTTTCAGCCAGTGGCATGAAAATCCAAGAACATGCATAGATCTGATTTAGTTTCAAAATAGTTTTAAGTCTTTTTTCACAAAGGGGTGCCTTCTACATATAAGAGGGGAGGAGAGGAAGACAAAAGGAGAGCTGGACAAGCCCAGGTCGCTGCACAAAAGCCAAGGACAAAACATAATGGTGGCGCACCACCCAACACATAAGAATCTGTTTTCTGGTTGCCATATTAATTTATTGATATCTTCGTGATCCAATTGAATTAAAGGGTGAGGCCAGATCTGTTGGAAAGCTTAAGAGACAAGCTTTCAAAGCTGTGGTCAAACACTCCAATCAAACTCCATTTATATCTTCTATGTTGTTTTTAATTAAGACTGGTTCTGGGAGCCCGAGCTGCGCAATTTAGCCATTATTGCTTGGTTGTTAACTTGTCTTTCTCCTCCTGATCTTCTATCAAATGTTCACACCTCCTCGTATTGTTTTCATACCTGAGAATAGTTCAATTACTTGCATTAGGTAGTAGCTGATTCTCGCAGGTAAAATAGTTCTTAGTAATGAGAAAATTGACCTGTTGATTTATTTGTTTAGCACGAGCGCATGTTATTGGTCCTTGGAAATGATTTGGAGTCTCACGAACAGCATTAGGGGAAGGGCATAGCGATGATGTTATGCTACCCATATCAGAAAGCATAGCAGGCAAAGGACGAGAGATGGAAGCAGATGTTAGTGAAACTGGTTATCGAATATCTAAATGCGGGGTATAAGCATGCACCGAAAACTCAAAAATTATATCATATATGCTCAAGCAAGCATCTAGAAACTCCGAATATCGCAGGCCCAATTCTATGGGATAAGATATACACGGAGGGGGTATCTCCATATAGGGAAGGACTCGATCATTTTTCCGCTACGAGGAAACGAACTCGAGTACATCTAATACCTAGGGAAGTTTGGATATGCTACGAAGATTACGCGACGATGGACTCCTCATTGGCTACGATCTGGTATTCCAAGCTGATTAAAACTCGACCTAAGGCAAGGCTACCCTAACTATATAAGAACGGGGGTAGGCATCCTCAGAACGATAAACAATTCTCAGACTACAATCCAACCAGAGCTAGACAAGTGAGAAGAACTTTTGAGTAGAGCATCCAAAAGCCGGAGAGCTACGCTTTGTCAACCCTTAACTGTGGCTTAGCCACCCCCTGAGTTAAATCTTCATTGTAATTAGAGCTAGGCGTCCTGCTTTGTACTCTGTTCATCGACTCCATACGTCATCCATATAGGAGTAGGGTGTTACTCCATTCGGGAGCCCGAACCTATCTACTTATGTGCATCCAATTTCATGCCTGACTTTTCTAATCCGAAGGTACCTGAAACTATATGTTTATTATCGATTTCTAACCTTCAACAGTTGGCACGCCAGGTAGGAACCTTTAGCTATTTTTGCAGATCAGACATGTCTTCAGTGCATGTTCACAACAGAGTCTCCGACATCGACCCCTGTGGTGACTTAAGCTCGATCGCCTTCATCGACCAAGCTCCGACAGTCAGATCTAAGATCGCCTTTGAAACCATGCTTTATTGATGGGGGCCAGACAGAGATCTTGGACACATCAGCTTCACTGAGTCCCGCTCCTGGGACCCACGCGCCAAATATGTGCTTCATATACTTCGACCCTATGGAGTCCATTGTCCTCAAGTACATCGAGATGGAGAGTGACAGCGACAGCGACGGCCTTAGCAACCAGAACAACAGTGTCGGTGTTTTGTATAACCGGCAAGTAAATTTGTAAGTATAGGGGGTCGCGCGTCCCCTCTCCTTGAATGGTTAGACTAAAGAAGTCCCGTATGTATACTGGTTCGGGCTGAACGTCCCTAGGCACCCGAGGTGTCGACCTCCCCGTCGCCGTCACCCCACGCACTGCTCGAGGGCTGCAAGTTCGCACATCTTTATGAGACAGGTGATCCGACCGGCTATTCGGTTCTCCCTAGCGTTTGCCACCCCGAGCTTGCAGGTGTACTTCCAAGCACGTACAAGAGCACAAGCATCAAATGATCGCCGCCAACCAAGCAGACGCCGCCCGCCAAGCATCGCAAGGTCCCGTCAGAACGCCACGTAAGGACGCCGGTAAGACGACGCTTCAATCATTCCAATTCACATTTAATTCCCACACGCACACTAAATGCTTGCAGGACATCGGTATCTTCGGCTAAACGCCCGCGACCTTTGATCTTCGCCCGCCGCCTCGCATCGCCCGGCAGATAAAGTCCACCGGGCCATTGGGGTTCCTGTGGCGAGAACGCTATGGGCACCGAGGGTCTAAATTCCACCAAGTGGAACCCTAGCCGCCCCAGTGAGTGAGGGATGAGTTCAAGGCGAACCCTCGGTGGGTCGCTAGTTGGGTTGGCGCACGACCCAATCGCCTTAGCTTGTGTCCGAGACCATACTTCAAACTCTCCCGCGGAACCTCAAGGGTAGCAACCACCGCGTTCCCGAAGTTACGAACGGCTCGGGTCCCAGACGGATCGAGTAAAGAAAGGTTTTTATGGGTCGCCTAGCGGTCGGACACCCGACGATCGTCCGCCGAGATCGCTGATCTCCGTGGCCCACTCGGATAACCCGCTTGTAGCTCCACGAGCACCGTGGTTCGCCGCACATGGCAAACACGCTACCGCCACCCTCCAGTCCCACACCGCGACGGGCGCACACGGGACCGACAAATGCCTCTCCTCTCGCAGAATGCCTCGCCCGACGAGGACTCGGGATGGATGCCCCTTGCCTAGCTGCGGCGTTAAACCATCCTAACTAACTTGTCTAGCTACGACGTTAAACAAGCACTCGGGCGCCGGAACCTCTCGCGAAGGCATCCGGACCTCCCTGCCGACCACGGCCGCGTCTGGCTACAACACAAAGCTAGCACCCAGGAACCAGAACCTCTCGCGAAGGCATCTGGACCTCCCTGCCGACCACGGCCACGTCCAACTACGACGAAAACCAGATCTAAAATCGAACTCGCAAGGCGTAATAGCGTTTATACTAATCGCTCGGCACGAGCCGAGCCCACCGACCAAATCGACCGGACTCGCTCGACCGAGTAACCCCCCACCGCCCGACCGCCGAGGGCTCGGGTTACACTCCACTGCGCCATACAGACCGGCCGAACGATCGACCAAATCGACGGAATCCGCCTCGAGGCATCACCGATCCACTGGGGCTTAGGCTCGATCTGTTGGCACTCTTCGCTAGTCGATCCTTCATCAATCGATAAACTCTCGACCAGCTCTCCGAGCTGCCTAAGGGTTCTGGGGTTAGACTGACCTGAGAGGCCACAAGACCCTACCAAAAACCGACCACTAAGTTGGTCGGGCTCAACCAAGCAAGGAAACCGCCCCCAAGAACATCCAACCATGTGAGCCGAAGACAAGGGGCCCATCCAGGAACGCCTGCATTTCAGGACGGCCCCGGGGGCTACTGATGGATACTTATACCCGGGGTGCCCCACGGGAAAGTAAAAATCTATTTCGAGATCTTGTCTCTCTAATCCGGTTGGAAGTCCGGATGAACAATGATATGGAGCACGTGATAAAGCCCTCATTGTCAAGAAGAGTTCCTACCTGCTCTCGACTCGGGTCTGCACCCCAGACCACGACCGAGGCCCGGTGATGACGCCGCCGACTCCGACGGCGAACTAAGGCTCAAGGCCAGCGGCCCTCGTTAGGGCCGCTTAGACCCGGACCGACGCCCGCAGTGCTCGACCCGTCACGGCTAAGGCCCTCAAGAAGCTCCAGCCCGCAACCCTCGTGAATAACGATGGTTCACGCCACACGGTTCGCCTTACGGACACGACCACCATGTTTGACGGTGGTCCTTCCCAAGGCAATCGGAGGGCGGCTCAAAGAAAAGCACCCGCCCCTCGCATCACAACATCCGATAGGCGACACGGGCAAAAGCACCTTCCCAGGGGGGTGTCACTGTCGACTACTAACCCGCATGGGGTGAACAGAAATCACAATCGTCAAAGACCAAAGACCGGAGCACTGTATGCGGGCGATTTCGCTTCCAAAAACCCCGTAACTCGCTTCCTCCGCTTATATAAAGGAGGCAGGCCTCAGCAGCCCCGGCCGCACATGCGCCGATTCCTAGCTTAAAACACGCCGAGCCTTCGACCACCTAACTCGAACGAAAGTGCCGAGGGCTCGTCCTCAACCTACGCTCAGAATCCCGTGACCTTCGGCACGTAATAATACAAACCGCCGCCGCTAATCGAAGTAGGGACGTTACCAACCAAGATACATCCGGGATTTTCTTAGTCCAACCATTCGGGAGAGGGACGCGACTTCGCCATTTACAAATACGTCACGCCGTTTATTTAAACGCCGACAAGCAAATATAGTAGTAGCTTAATAGATCGATGTGTGTTCATAGCCGAGCCAACAATGGTGCTATCATGAAAATTCCTGCATCGGGATCCAATGACGACACACATTGTGGTCAGGACACCAAATCCCCTTGCATGCCTCAAGATCCTAGCATGGTGACAGGTGCAGTATGGGCAGCCGCAAACGTTGTTGCTCCCAATAGTCATCGAGCAGTGAGATCGACAGTGGCTACACTACTATAGAATAGGCCTTCCTTGTTGGCATATCACCGCCGATTCAAAAGTCCGACCAGGGAGAGCACGTATCACTGCTGGTTCGTGAAAACAATTGGTAGTGATAACCAGATATCACTGCCGGTTTACATCAAAAACTGGTAGTGACATCTCACTGCTGGTTATGTTACCAACTGGCAGTGATAAGTATTTTCCTGTGTCATAAGTACTTTCTCGCGCAATCCGATATTATCACTACCGGTTTATGCAAAACCAAAGAAGTGATAAGTTTTTTTATATAGGTGTTCTCTCATCGTCCGAGAGAACAGAGAGGTGCTCGATCATTTTCTCTACTGAATAGACAAAGGTTTCTAATCGTGGCTATGATTTTGATGACTCAACGCTAAAAAATTGCACTAAAATTTATCTCGTATTTCTTCTCTAAGGTTTGTAACTTGATCTACATTATATTTGTATTTAGATTTACTTTATAGATTACTCTAAATTTTGATAATTAACGATTATTTGGTATGAACATTTGAGGTCGCTTGAGCTCAAATTAAGATCTTAGTAATTTAGTGAATAAATTATAATTTTTATTTATTTTAGTGATTTAGTAGGATTTTAAATAATAAAAATTTCTAGATGGACCATTATATGTTATTATAATTATTTTAAATAATGAAAAATTGTTATATGGAATTTTAAATAGTTAAAATTGCTAGATGAATTTTAAATAGTGAAAATTGTTAGATGAATATTTAAATAATGAAAATGGTAGATGGATTTTGCAATAATGAAAATTGCAAGATACATGTTTAAATCTAATTATTTACTTAATATATCCTTATATTCAATTATATGCTTATTTGTTGTATATTAATTTAATTTAATAGCACTACATAACAAATGAAATGAATAAATCTTCTAAATAATAAAAAATTGATTCAAATTGAAAATCCAATTCAAGTGAAACTCAAATCAAAGCAAACCAAGCTCAAAATAAGTCAAATACTCATCACACACAGGTATAGACCTCCTCGTGGTCTTTTGTTCTCCTTCATACAAATTTCGATTGAGACAATCCAAATTTTTAAGTTTGTTTGTCTCTTTTTTGAATTTATTTTGATTCTCAAAATTCATTTCGTTAGATGTTGAAATGCTAAGAGTATTCAAAAGTTAGGAGTTGAATCAAGTGCAAAGTCTAGATCAAAGCCAAGAGCTCTTCCAAGGCAAGTTGTGTGTTTTTATCTTGTTGCACCTAGTTTTACCAAATTATGTTGTTTCAATTTATTGCATGCTACTTTAATTATTAAATGTTTTATTATTTCTCAGAATAGTTGTACAACCCTTTTTTATCATTCCTCCTTGATTGTATACCCCGATGCATTGTCACCATAGGATGATTAATTATTAGTTGGTGATTATTATAGCACCAGCGTGGGTTGGTTAGTTTAGTATGATGCTTAGCTATAATGGAATATTGATGTCATTTGAATGATACTACTACACTTGAATAATCACTATAGAATAACTATGTGGAAATATGGATGCTTTATGGTAATCAACAAGGGTTGTTAATGATTTAGACTAGGGTGATTGGTATGACTTTCTTGAAGGCTCTACGTGGTGAACTGTGTGAGAGACTACGTGGTATTGTGTGCAACATTAGTGTATTGAGAAGTCTCGCTCGACAATTAAGGACTTAACCTTGTAAGTCATTAAACTGAGCCCAAATCATACTCCTACATGTTCTAATGGGAAGAACCTAACATAGTAAGTTACCGAGCTTTAACATTGGCATTCTCAGGCTGTATGTGTGAGCCATATCATGGACGGTTCCCGTTCTAAAATCCGACGGTGTACACTCACCTGTTTGCTATGTATGGATGTACACTGTGTGGAATAAGGATGAGGGGAGGTTACCGAGAGGGCCAATTGTTGGGGCGGAGATTCTGAATAGTCTTTTCATGATCTCTCTGCCGCACACATAAGGAAGCGTTATTACCACGTGGCAACATGAGATGATTGTGTCTTGTGGGAAATGTGGTACAACCTCTATAGTGTGTTAATCAAATCTATTCGAATAGATGTGTCCCTGGTTATGGACAATACTCAGAAATTTCACACAATGGGTAGTTTGCATCAAATAAAACTAGGAATAATTGGCTATGTGGATAAATGGTTTAGGTTGTGTGAAGATTTGTGAAACTCAATGAAACTTCTTGTTAACTTATTATTATATTGTTTTACTTATACTTTCAATCTATTTACATTATTCTTATAAATGTTGCTTTGTGCAAAATAAACCATAAAGCCATATCCTATGCTTAAGCCTTGCATATGGTATAATAGACTCTGTAATCTGTATGCACAACTTACAAAGTACTTTAGTCCTCACCTTTGCCTTAATCACAATTCAGATGAAGAAATGGATGAGTCTACACTTGCCTTAGAAGAGAAGTTTTACAATGTAGCTGCACTATAGGTCTTCTACCTCGTTGATTGCCTATGGCATGTTGATGTGTTCTGCTTGAGTTATTTTCATTCCAGTGCAATTATTTTATTAAGTGTTTGAGCCTTGCATGGCCTAATAAATGTAAACTCAACTGTAATGTCACAACAGTTATTTATTTATCAAGTCTAGCTCGTTTATTCATAATTTGTTGTATTGGAATTGTATCTGATCTATGTTGCCACTATACGCACTAGCGTGACCTTGGACTAATGTAGTATACAAAAAGGTTTTGGATTTGGTAATCCAAGTCCCGACAATCACCTTGTTAGCTTTTGGAGTCATTTAGATTCTAAATGACTCTTTCCATTTGTTCTTCATATGCAAGATATTCTTCTGGATCATTACTTCCATAGAAGGGAAAATGCTAGTACTTGTATCCCGCCATGGTTATTAAAATAAAACAAGTATGCAATTATGAATGTTTGCAAGTGTTGTAGAATCACCAATCTCATCGTTTTACCAAATCAAGTTCCCACCTTTCCAAGGAGAATTAATGCTAAAAGTTAAACCTTGGTTGTCGTAGAAGTCAACGATGATGATGATCAACCAAATTAAAAAGTGAACCCAATGCACAATAATGGTTATTTATGGAGTTTTTATGCAAATTATTTGCCTACTCAATCTAAAATCTTAGATATTATAAACCTAGGTAACAATGCAAACTATAAATTCAAAGCCTAGTTGCTGATTCTTATCATGATAAAAGTGATGATCAAAGCAACTCATGCACAAAGACAATGGAACTTAGTGCAATCAAGGAATAAGCTTAAATAAAGTATATGGACAGCACCAAAGCTCTATTGCACAAGTCTTGGAGAGACGTTAGCTAATTGCTTTAAAAAATATAAAAGGTTACAATATTGCTTACTATTAAATACAGTTGCACAATTTGAAAACAACATACTCAAATTAGGGTATTGCTCAATGTTGTGTACCTTCCACTATTCTCTTTTCTTTTTTCTCCTTTTTCATTTTCTTTCTTTATTTTCTTGGCCTTTTGGCTCTTTCTTCTTTTTTCGTGACTTTCGGTCAACACTAATATAAACAAAGTTTTGGAAACCCTAACTTGATGTTATCGAATAATATGAAGATAGGATGTTTCTGGATTATGCAATGTATCAATATGAACAGTCTTGAGTAATATCAAATAGCTAATCTCAATTGAGATCAAAATATTCATAAAGGATGATTTGGATTCCAAAGGTGAGTACTTATATTTTTATGATTTTAAGGTACATGGACACTACTGGACTCAACCAACTCAAAGGAACAAGCTAGAACATGAATTGATGCCACATTTAAAGTTTGAAAACAACCGAATATGGCTTGCTCACAATGAAATGAATTTAAGGTGATGTTGTAAGCTTTAAAACAAGTATACAAAAACATAATTTGGAGATCACGTGTAGAAATTATGGACAAAAACAATGATGCACATATTTGGCCTAAATTTAGCCGATTTGACCAAATCCGAATCCAAATCAAATTTGGTTCCAAGAAGTCCAAATCACAAAGGATGTGCAAAAACATTTTTTAGATGACTCTTTAGGATTTAGGAAAGTAAATTTTTCCAAATCGTAGTTCACCATCAAAATATGATAAAAGTATTGATACTAGTGTTGTAGACTCTTTAGGGTCTACAACTTGATTTACCATGTTTGACAACTAAATTAAATAGATCTAGAGGAACTAGAGTCCATCATCACCAACCTGCTTTCTATCAAGAAAGCACAAGAACACAAAAAATCCGAGTTCATATGCAAAAGTTACGAGTAAAACACCAAACTGGACATAATTGTAAGATTAAACTTACGCAAAGGAAACAACAATCAATAACTAAACTGTTGACGATCGGGATCGCCTGACCGCAAAAGTAAAAAGGGGATCTGTGTGAATGAGGGACTGAAGCGCCGCTCAACAATGGTGCGACGAAGGTCGGTGCGTGGCGCCAACGAAAGCGTGAGATGCAAGCTATATCGTTCAAGCCCCCACGAGGGTAACAAATTCACGCCCGCCTTTCTCCCTGGTGGAGGAAATTCACCGATTGTGAGTACAGAGGGTGGATTACAACCGAGCTTGAATGCTCGCTTATGACTACCGGTCTATGGCTAGTGCGCTGGTTGTTCCAGACACTTGCCCCGCGAGGCCTTATATCCTCCCTAACGCTGTTCGAACGACGGAGAGATTCCCGGTAGTGGCCTGCAAGATTGAAGGTGGGCCATAATCGCCCAAAATGCCACCCACGCCTGCCTTGACGCCACCACCTTGGCCTTGGTAACCGCTGAGTAAGCGCATTCCTTCGAGCCAAGGTCGAGGTCGAGCGGGAACGGACTCCCTAACCGCCCAAGCTTGAGGTCGCAAGGGTACCCCGCCGTTCGTCTTGGTCAAGGCCCTTGCTGCATCGCACCGAGCTAGGGACCCTCGCCGCCGCTGCTAACTTGTCGAGATTTCCGATCCTCATCGCCTAGCGCCTGTGCTCAAGGTTGAATAAGACACCCAGATCGCCTCGAGCTCTCAACTGAAAGACCATGTGGAGGTCTATTCTGTGTGTGATGAGTAATTGACAAGATTTGAGATTGGATTGATTTGAAATCGAGTTTGATTTGAATTGGATCTTGAAATTGAAGCAATTTGAGTGTTGGTTGTTTTCCTAGTGCTACCGCCTAGGGCGTGAGTAACCGACCATTGAGCATAATTATGATTGATTAATGATTTTGTTTGATGCAATGCACTCATGCGAGTGGTTGCATGGATTGACTTTGAGTCAAGTCGTGGACTTGTGCTCGGATGTTGTTTGTTTATTCGCAGTGTGTTGCTCGAGGGCTAACGTGGTCGATGACGGACCGAACTAGGTTCATGGAGGAACCGAGGTTCGGACTAGGTTCGTGGAGGAATCGAGGTCCCGTGGTCGAGAATGTTATGCGGACGCTCGGCTAGAGAACGGTGTACACGGAGGTCGGTTAGTCACGCATATGCGCAGCAGTGGGCTGCTCATGCGCGTAAAGAGATGTTTTTGGCCATGTGGGCCAAGTAGAGATAAATATGAACTCTTTCCATGTTGGAAGTGGAGTTGTATTCAATCTCTGTGTTTGTTTTTGGCCATGTTGGGCCAAGTTGAGATAGATACGAACTCTTTCCATGTTGGAAGTGGAGTTGTATTTAATCTCTTTGTGGTTGCTCTATATAAATAGAGGGAGGTGTCCTCTGTTTATTTGGGGGAGCAAGGAATTAGGGTTTGTACTCTTTGGTGTTGGAGTACTGTTAGACAAAAGAAATAAACGTGTTTTTATGCTGGGCCGACATCGCCGCTTTTATTGGTCCGCTACAGGTTCGCTCCCTGCTGGCCGGCTTTTCTTGGCGCTGTCTCCCTGGCGACTTGAAGGCAGGAGAAGCTGGCCATACATCCGCATGCATGCAAGGAAGAAGTCAGCGACTAGATAATTGGTTTTCCTTATGACCGCGCATGCACATGCAAGCAAAGATGAGGGCGACTAGATGCTGATCGTATGGTGGCATGCATGCATATTAGACGACTAGATAATTCCGTGTGTATTGCGGCCAGAATTTTGTTTTCTTGCTTTCCTGGTGACTTGGCCGGCTTCGGTGACTTGTATGCATGCATGACAGCCGTGACTAGATAATTTGTTGGCTTGCACTTTTGTTCTCATACATGCAGGCAGAAGCAATGGCGATTTTCCTTTTGCTCTTGAAAGCTGGTCGCTGCATGCTTGCATGAGTTCTGGCATTGCTCCAGGCGTCGAATCACTTCCTGGTGTTTGGTGCTGGTTGGTTTTCCACGACGACAACGACGACTAGAAGATTGGTTCGCATGCATGTGAAGACCGGCGACCAGAAGATTTGCGCCACAAGATCAGATTTTTGAAGATTGCTTTTGAGGCATCTTGTGAACACATCTCGGCAACAAAATTCAAGATTTGCAAATCGATGTGCTGGTAATTTCGTTCTTCGTTTTTTTGCTCCTTGTTCACATGCATATTTCCTTTTTAGATTGATTCATATTTTCGTCATTTTTGATACAGTAAAATTGCGAAGAAAATAACTTTAGATCCGTAGATCCGATTGAGCTGATTTTTGTTGGGTTAGCTTGCCTGCTTTAGCTCCTGTTAATATGATTTGAGTGGCTTACACAGTTCACTTGATCCTCACTCTCTTCATTTTTTCCTCTTCCTTTTTCCCTCGAGTCCTCCCGAGCTCTCTCCGTGCTTTTCCAATGCTCTTCCTCCCATGCACCGTAGCTCCCTTATATAGGTCAGGCTGGCTTGGGCAAGTGGATAGATGACATCACACTAATTACACTTCATTTATTACACCGACCATTATAGCCTCATTCCCTGGCCTCATTCTTTGCACCACCTTCTTACCTGGGTCACTTTGAGGCGACTTGCATCTGACAGGTTAGGTGCGAGGATGTCGAGAAGAATAAGCTATCATGGCGTCCATGAGCCACCGCATTCAATGGTTACGACATGGTGTGTCGAGAGAAGACTTCAAAGTAGCTCCCCACTCCCGATGTCGCCTCACGCTTTGGCAAGCAGCGGACCCAAGTACTATGCCGACTCCGTCGATCGACTACGGCCGTCGCGGCGTTGGGGCACTATCGCCACCTTTCGTAAGCTACCATGGCACAGGTCACTGGCGTCGGGGCACGATCATCCACACTTTCGCCCGAGCTACCACGTAACTTTGGTCACCTAACGTCGGGGCCTAATCGCACTTTGCTGTGGTATCATCGCGCTTGCGCCGTAGCCCCTCTTGACCATGGCGGAGAGGTACCCGGTAAAGTGCTGCAAACAAGTTTAATCCAACAACAGGAATTAATATTAATAACTTAGTATCATTGCTTACGTAAGCCTAAGAGCTATACAACACATACTACATACTTAGAACCAGTACACTTTGTACGTGAGCCCCGAGCATACTTGGTGGAGTTCGGCGTTGGCAAAAATATGGCGTAGCCTGACTCTCCCCTCGATGAGGTCATCAAGGAGCGATGGGCGTGAGCATCATAAATGGTAGCCTTGACGGTACACTCGGGTACGAGCGAGTGGCGTCCCGATAAGGCTTATCGTTATTTTGACGATTATCATGGTGAATCTGCATCTTGCGGCCGTTCGACCTTTGGTTTCGCATGGCCCATCATGATCTAGCGTCTCTTGACCTGCATTGATGTGAAAATCAGAGCGGACGCCTCATAGATCAGAACTGACATGAACTCTAGTTTGGTTGCGACTCCTGACCTAACCTACTCCTAGAGCCATAAATAGATGGGACACACGATCACCTAACATAACTTATCTCTTTTATCTTCCCTTCATTTTGCAACCTTCTAACCTCTTCAAACATCTTCATGGCTTCCTCTCTGCCCTCATCTCCATCTGTGGAGATCCTTGGAGGACCCTCTCCTCAGGAGATATCTGTAGAGATTCCTCCTCCGCCTCCAGCCATAGGGCCCTCGAGGTGGATTGTCATTGTCCTCTCTGAGGATGACGACGACATCGACTTAGAGGCCATCAAGAAGGAGGTCTGGCCCAGAGAGGAGGATGAGGATATCGACTGGGGGCTGTCGAGAGGGAGGTTTGGCCTAAGGAAGAAGACGGAGTCACTTTTGCGCTTCTCTCTATGTCTTTTATTCTTCTTTGCCCTTTGCTTGGACAACTCGGGCTCATCGCTGCTAGGCTTGGGGTTGTCGAGATGATCTCAAGCCTCAGCTTATATGGCATGTTGTCATAACTCGAAGAGCTCCTTGGAAGTCCTGATCTTTTGGGTGACGAGTTTTCCCTTCAGATCTTCGTCCTTGACACCGTTCTCAAAGGCCTGATTACTATCTCATCCGAGATGTCAAGAATCGGTTGTGCTTGTCATTGAAGCATCGGATGAAGTCGCATAGTGACTCTCGGCTTATGTACCACGATGCAAGTTGATGTGCATTCGGGCATTCATAGATGCCTTGAAAATTGGCAATAAGCGGGCATAATTACGCCCATGACGATATTGGTGGGGTAGGAGGTTGAGTAACCAAGACCTTGCCGCTTTCATCGAGGGTGGTAGCGGTGGTTAGCTATCACCTTCTCATTTCCCATTTGCTCTCATGGCCGTAGTATGGATCTGCGACCATTCGGCGAGTTGATCTTCCTTGAGTACTTTTTGGTGGACCGGGCTTGAACTTGTCAGCCATCGACCGCTTTATAGTCACGAGGTGAATCTTTACACCCCTTATCGATGTCCTCAGAGGTCATCTGCCATTGCCATCTGTATGCATCTTGCTGAGGGGGGAACCTGTGTCGTGGTGGCGAGCGACCCCTCGAGGGTGAAGATTCACCTCGCTGAGTATGTTGCACCGAGGATCGACCCCTCGAGGATGTGGACCCTTTTTCCCACCTTTCACAGTTTTTGCGGTCATGTTCTTCCCTTTGATCTCATAAGACATCACACAAATCCCACCGATTGTGCGGGATTCGGTCTCGAAGATCCCTGAGTGTCTCTGGCGAGGATTGGAATAGACTGTTCTGGAATTACAATGGCTAGAGGTAGCCACCGCTAATCTCGCTATCGAATGACTATCATAAGATGGTCCTAACAGCTGGCTCCTGGTGCCTTGTTGGCTAGGATGTCCGAACTTTGAGTTGGTTTGCTTTCGAGTAGTGCGGGCTTGTCTTGCATCAAGTAGCGTCCTCATCAGTCGAACACGAGTCATCGAGTTAAATTTGGATCAATGGTGGAAGATACTTCAGTAGCACATGAGCATACTAGACATTGGCCTCAGGTGTACTGAAGATATCGCTATGGTGGCTTTGATGGGATCTTGTTCTAGGATCGGTAGGAATTACGCCATTGTTAATCCTGTTGCTAAAGTCTCTGTCCCTAAAACACGGCACTGCGAGATGAGGCATCCTTTGGATTATCAAGGTTAAGATGCTTTGACAGTTTGGCCATGATCACGGTAGTGGCTGTGGCGGTTGGATCACAACTATGGTTTGCCGTGCTAGGAGCAACAACATTCGCAGCTGTTCGTGTTGTGGCAGCTGCTGCTACAGGATCTTGGTGTGTGCATGGAGGGATGTGGTGCTCCTGACCGTCTGTGGTTTATGTCCCTAGATCCCTCTCTTGGGAACTTCCGGCAGTAGTACTATTGTTGTCCCTGATCATGAACATGTGTCGATCCGTTCTACTGCTACCCTAACTGCTGAAGTTGTCACTGTCGCTATCCCCATCACTTTCTGTATCGATGCACTTGAGGATGCTGGGCTCCACAGGACTTGTTGAAGCCGATGTGCTCAAGATCTCTAATCTACCCCCATCGGTACAACACAGTTCCAAAGGTGATCCCAGATCTGGCTGGTGAAGCTCAGTGGATGTCGAAAATTCTGGCATGAATACGCACCGAAGACATGTATGATCTGCAAAAATAATTTGAAGGCCTCTACTTCGTCATAGCTGTTGAAGGTTAGTGATCGACAATAAACTTATATTTCGGTATCTTGAGATTAGTAGAGTCAAAACCATGTCGAGGGCACATGATATAGACAAGTTTGGGCCTCTTGATGGAGCAATACCCTACTCCTGCATGGATGATGTATGAGGTTGATGAACAGAGTACAAAACGAGATGCCTAGCTCTAACTACAAGAAAAATGAGCTTGGGTGTGGCTATGCTATGGCTAAAGGATGCTCTGCTCAGAAAATCTTCTCTCTTGTTTAGCTCTGAATGGCTGTAGCTTGAGAATTGCTTGTCCCTTGGTGACGTCTACCCTTGCCCTTATATATTCGGGGTAGCTTTGGTTGATTCGTAGTCGGTTGGATCTACCGGGTCATAATCAATGAGGAGTCCATCGCCGTTATGATCTCCATAGTTTATCCAAACTTCTGTAGGGTTCAGGTGTATTTGAGTAGTTTTCCTTGTAATAGGAACACGATCGAATCCTTCCCTGCATGGAGATGTTCCCCTCCGTGTATATCTTATCCCATCAGTTCAAATTGCACTGGTTATAGAAAGACACTAGCTAGCTGCGATTGATGAACTAGGGCACAAGATTGCACATCAAGAATGAGTTTCTCTAGCAGTGCAAATAATTTTTCAGAAAGTTTTCTTCTTCTCCTTTTCTTTTCATACAACTAGCAACTTGACCACAAAGCTTTTCTTTTTTCTTTTCATACAACTAGCAACTAGCCACAAAGCATTTCTTTTCTTCCTCTCTTTTGATTTCTTGCAATAGTAAGATCAAGATAAATGAGTGCAGTCCTAAGCAATAGATTAGCTACTCTTGTTGGGTGCAAAGTATTCCCAAAGGATAGATTGGCTATCAAAGGAGATCTACCAATTTTCGGAACCAAAATAGTAGCAAGGTTCAAGCCTAAATTTGACCAATTTCTAAGCAAAATTACCAAAAGTTGTCTATACCAATGTTGTAGAGAATTTCATAAGCTTTTCAGGACCTAGAGAGTGACGCGAAGGAATATGAAGAGTTCAGCAATAAGAACACATTCTAATGGATAAGAACTTACAAAAATGCACAAGAACAACTGATTGGAAACTAGGGTTTAATATTTTTGTGAGGCAATTTTTAGATTTAGGAATGAATGTAAATCTAAAACTAGGGGTAAAAGATTCCTGATACCAAATAGTACGAGGGGTGCTCGACCTTCGCGGCGTAGAATTGAAGATACTCGCGAAACCTAACGAATCTTGTACAGCCAACCGTTGCAAGTGTAACAACCTGCAGCACGGAGTTTGCCCAACCTCACGTTGTCCACTCAACCAAGTCAAGTGGATTACAATCCTCGCTGCAATCACAAAGAGCTTGCAAGAACAATGGGAAGGAATGCACAATCTCAGAGATGTTTCAGCCAGTGGCATGAAAATCCAAGAACATGCATAGATCTGATTTAGTTTCAAAATAGTTTTAAGTCTTTTTTCACAAAGGGGTGCCTTCTACATATAAGAGGGGAGGAGAGGAAGACAAAAGGAGAGCTGGACAAGCCCAAGTCGCTGCACAAAAGCCAAGGACAAAACATAATGGTGGCGCACCACCCAACACATAAGAATCATTTTACGGTTGCCATATTAATTTATTGATATCTTAGTGATCGAGTTGAATTAAAGGGTGAGGCGGATCTGTTGGAAAGCTTAAGAGACAAGCTTTCAAAGCGTGGTCAAACACTCCAATCAAACTCCATTTATATCTTCTATGTTGTTTTTAATTAAGGCTGGTTACGGGGCAGAAATTTGCATAATTTAGCCATTATTGCTTGGTTGTTAACTTGTCTTTCTCCTCGATCTTCTATCAAGTGTTCACACCTCCTCGTATTGTTTTCATACGAGAATAGTTCAATTACTTGCATTAGGTAGTGGCTGATTCTCGCGGGTAAAATAGTTCTTAGTAATGAGAAAATTGACTGTTGATTTATTTGTTTAGTACGAGCGCATGTTATTGGTCCTTGGAAATGATTTGGAGTCTCACGAACAGCATTAGGGGAAGGGCATAGCGATGATGTTATGCTACCCATATCAGAAAGCATAGCAGGCAAAGGACGAGAGATGGAAGCAGATGTTAGTGAAACTGGTTATCGAATATCTAAATGCGGGGTATAAGCATGCACCGAAAACTCAAAAATTATATCATATATGCTCAAGCAAGCATCTAGAAACTCCGAATATCGCAGGCCCAATTCTATGGGATAAGATATACACGGAGGGGGTATCTCCATATAGGGAAGGACTCGATCGTTTTTCCGCTACGAGGAAACGAACTCGAGTACATCTAATACCTAGGGAAGTTTGGATATGCTACGAAGATTACGCGACGATGGACTCCTCATTGGCTACGATCTGGTATTCCAAGTGATTAAAACTTCGACCTAAGGCAAGGCTACCCTAACTATATAAAGCGGGGTAGGCATCCTCGAGCGATAAACAATTCTCGGACTACAATCCAACGAGCTAGACAAGTGAGAAGAACTTTTGAGTAGAGCATCCAAAAGCGGGAAACTCGCTTTGTCAACCCTTAAGCGTGGCTTAGCCACCCCGAGTTAAATCTTCATTGTAATTAGAGCTAGGCGTCTGCTTTGTACTCGTTCATCGACTCCATCGTCATCCATATAGGGTAGGGTGTTACTCCATTAAGGAGCCGAACCTATCTACTTATGTGCATCCAATTTCATGCGACTTTTCTAATCGAAGGTACACGAAACTATATGTTTATTATCGATTTCTAACCTTCAGCAGTTGTACGCCGGTAGGAACCTTTAGCTATTTTTGCGGATCAGACATGTCTTGATGCATGTTCTATGAGTCTCAAACGCCGACCCTGTGGTGACTTAAGCTCGATCGCCTTCATCGACCAAGCTCAAGCGGTCGGATCTAAGATCGCCTTTGAAACCATGCTTTATTGATGGGGGCAGCAGAGATCTTGGACACATCGGCTTCTTGAGTCCGCTCACAGGACCTGCGCCAAATATGTGCTTCATATACTTGACCCTATGGAGTCCATTGTCCTCAAGTACATCGAGATGAAGTGGCAATGACAATGACGGCCTTAGCAACCAGAACAACAGTGTCGGTGTTTTGTATAACCGGCAAGTAAATTTGTAAGTATAGGGGGTCGCGCGTTCCCTCTCCTTGAATGGTTAGACTAAAGAAGTCCCGTATGTATCTTGGTTGATTTGAACGTCCCTAGGCACCCGAGGTGTCGACCTCCCCGTCGCCGTCGCCCCACGCACTGCTCGAGGGCTGCAAGTTCGCACATCTTTATGAGACAGGTGATCCGACCGGCTATTCGGTTCTCCCTAGCGTTTGCCACCCCGAGCTTGCAGGTACCCCGCCGAAGCACGTGCCAGTAGCACAAGCATCAAATGATCGCTCGCCCGATCAGCGAGGCGTCACTCGGTAGAAGCATCGCGTGTCGTAAATAAGCATACGTAAGGACGCTGGTAAGACGTATCGCCCCCAATCATTCCAATTCACATTTAATTCCACGCACACTAAATGCTTGCGGGGACATCGAAATATCTCTCGGCGTAAGCGCGCGACCTCTTGATCTCGCCCGGGCCAGCTCGAGCCGGCGGCAGTATAAAGTCCTTTGGGCATTGTGGCTCCCGGTGGCGAAACGCTATAGGCACCGGGGTCTAAATTCCACCAAGTGGAACCCTAGCCGCCCAGTGAGTGAGGATGAGTTCAAAGCGAACCCTCGGTGGGTCGCTAGTTGGGTTGGCGCCGACCCAATCGCCTTAGCTTGTGTCGAGACCATACTTCAAACTCTCCATGGAACCCCTCGAAGGGTAGCGACCATTGCGCCCGAGATTCTGAAGCAACTCGGGGTCGTGCAGGATCGAGTAAAAAAGGTTTTTATGGGTCGCCCTAGCGGTCGGACACCGGCGTAGGGATCGTCCGCTCGGAGATCGCTTGATCTCCAGGGCCCACTCGGATAACCGTTTGTAGCTCCACGAGCCTTGTGTTCGGCGGCACATAGCAAACCGCGCTGCTCACCCTCCGGGTCCCACACTGCGGGCCAGGCGTACGCGTGGGGCCGGCGGCCTCTCCTCTCATGAGAATGCCTGCTTGAAGCGAGGACTCGGGATGGATGCCCCTTGCCTAGCTGCGGCGTTAAACCATCCTAACTAACTTGTCTAGCTACGACGTTAAACAAGCACTCGGGCGCCGGAACCTCTCGCGAAGGCATCCGGACCTCCCTGCCGACCACGGCCGCGTCTGGCTACAACACAAAGCTAGCACCCAGGAACCAGAACCTCTCGCGAAGGCATCTGGACCTCCCTGCCGACCACGGCCACGTCCAACTACGACGTAAAACCAGCATCTAAAAACTGGAACCCTGCGCAAGGCGAACGGCGTCTATACCAACTGGCTCAGCGTCGAGCCAGAGCCCACCGACCAAATCGACCGGACTCGTCTGACCCGAGTAACCCCCGACCAGTTCTCCGACCTGCTCGAGGCTGGGGCTACCTGCTGGGTGCGCTTCGCGCACCGGTCGAACGACCAAACCAAAGCGGGCGGAATCCGCCTCCTGAGGCATCAGCTCGATCCACTCGGGGGCTTAGGCTCGATCAAGTTGGCACTCTTCGCTTAGTCAGATCCTTCGTCAATCAGATGTAAACCCCCCGACCAGCTCTCCGAGCTGCCCGGTGGCTCGGGGGCTACACCCACCGGGTGCGCTCGCGCGCACCCTACCAAAACCGGACCGACCAAGTTGGTCGGGCTCAACCAAGCAAGGAAACCGCCCCCAAGAACATCCAACCATGTGAGCCGAAGACAAGGGCCCATCGAGAGCACTTTGCATTTCGGGGCGGCCGGGGCTCTTGATGGATACTTATACCGGGTGCCCCACGGGAAAGTAAAAATCTATTTCGAGATCTTGTCTCTCTAATCCGGGTTGGAAGTCCGGATGAACAATGATATGGAGCACCAGATAAAGCCCCGCCTGTCGCAAAGAGTTCCTACCCTCGGTTCCTGACCTCGGGTCGGGCACCCCGAGACCAGCAAGGCCGGGTATAGCGCCGCCGCCGACTCAAGCCAGCGAACCAAGGCCCGCGCGAGGCGTCCTGCGAGGGCGCTCTGGACCGGGACCAGCGCCTCCGCGAGCTCGACCGGGTCACGGCTAAGGCCCTCGGCAAGCTCGGCTCATAACCTCTGCAACAACGATGGTCTCGCGCAGCGGTTGCACTGTCTTCTGGACCGACCACCATGTCGGACGGGTGGTCCCTTCCCAAAACAAGCGGAGGCGGCCTCGGCAAAAAGCACCCGTCCTCGTCCGTCAACATCGATAGGCGCTGCAGGCGGTCGCACCTTCAAGGGGTGTCGCTGTCGGGACTACCAACGGCATGGGGTGAGCGAGAAACATCATCGTCAAAGACCAAAGACGGAGCACCGAGCGTGGCGTATTTCCCTGCTTTCCAAAAACCCGTGTAACTGCTCCCTCGCCTATATAAAGGGAGGCGGGGCCCTCGAGCGAGCCCCGACGCACATGCGCTCGATTCTAGCTTAAAAACACAGAGCCTTCCGACCACCTAACTCTGAGCGAGTCTTTGAGGGCACATCCTCAACCTCGTCTGTAATCCCGGTGACCTTGATTGCGAGAATAATACAAACCATTGCCGCCAATTTGGAAGTAGGGGCGTTCGCTGAAACGATATACATCAAGGATTTTCTTAGTCCAACCATTAGGGAGAGGGGCCTTGACCCCCACTTCTTACAAATCGTCTGCGGGTTCTGGCAGCGCCGACAAGCAGTCATAGTAGTAGCCGAATAGATCGATGTGTGTTCATAGCCAGAGCCAACAATGGTGCTACTGTTGAAAATTCCCCAGAATGGGATCCAATGACAGACACCACAGGTGGTCAGGGACACCAAATCCCCTTGCATGCCTCAAGATCCTAGCATGGTGGCAGTGCGGTATAGGCGCATAAGCGTTGTTGCTCCCAATAGTCATCGAGCAGTGAGATCGACGGTGGCTACACTACTATAGAATAGGCCTTCCTTGTTGGCATATCACCGCCGATTCAAAAGTCCGACCGGGGAAACGCGTATCGCTGGCGGTTCGTGAAAACAATTGGTAGTGATAACCGAGATATCCTTGCGGTTTACATCAAAAACTGGTAGTGACATCTCACTGCTGGTTATGTTACCAACTGGCAGTGATAAGTATTTTCCTGTGTCATAAGTACTTTCTCGCGCAATCCGATATTATCACTACCGGTTTTGCGCAAAACCAGCAGTGATAAGTTTCTTTATATAGGTGTTCTCCTCACTGTCCGAGAGAACAGAGAGGTGCTCTGATCATTTTCTGCGCTGAATAGACAGTGCTCTAATCGGTGGCTATGATTTTGATGACTCACTGCTAAAAAATTGCACTAAAATTTATCTCGTATTTCTTCTCTAAGGTTTGTAACTTGATCTACATTATATTTGTATTTAGATTTACTTTATAGATTACTCTAAATTTTGATAATTAACGATTATTTGGTATGAACATTTGAGGTCAGTTGAGCTCAAATTAAGATCTTAGTAATTTAGTGAATAAATTATAATTTTATTTATTTTAGTGATTTAGTAGGATTTTAAATAATAAAAATTTCTAGATGGACCATTATATGTTATTATAATTATTTTAAATAATGAAAAATTGTTATATGGAATTTTAAATAGTTAAAATTGCTAGATGAATTTTAAATAGTGAAAATTGTTAGATGAATATTTAAATAATGAAAAATGGTAGATGGATTTTGCAATAATGAAAATTGCAAGATACATGTTTAAATCTAATTATTCTGAATATATCCTTATATTCAATTATATGCTTATTTGTTGTATATTAATTTAATTTAATAGCACTACATAACAAATGAAATGAATAAATCTTCTAAATAATAAAAATTGATTCAAATTGAAAATCCAATTCAAGTGAAACACAAATCAAAGCAAACCAAGCTCAAAATAAGTCAAATACTCATCACACACAGGTATAGACCTCCTCATGGTCTTTTGTTCTCCTTCATACAAATTTCGATTGAGACAATCCAAATTTTTAAGTTTGTTTGTCTCTTTTTTGAATTTATTTTGATTCTCAAAATTCATTTCGTTAGATGTTGAAATGCTAAGAGTATTCAAAAGTTAGGAGTTGAATCAAGTGCAAAGTCTAGATCAAAGCCAAGAGCTCTTCCAAGGCAAGTTGTGTGTTTTTATCTTGTTGCACCTAGTTTTACCAAATTATGTTGTTTCAAATTATTGCATGCTACTTTAATTATTAAATGTTTTATTATTTCTCAGAATAGTTGTACAACCCTTTTTTATCATTCCTCCTTGATTGTATACCCCTGATGCATTGTCACCATAGGATGATTAATTATTAGTTGGTGATTATTATAGCACCGGTGGGTTGGTTAGTTTAGTATGATGCTTAGCTATAATGGAATATTGATGTCATTTGAATGATACTACTACACTTGAATAATCACTATAGAATAACTATGTGGAAATATGGATGCTTTATGGTAATCAACAAGGGTTGTTAATGATTTAGACTAGGGTGATTGGTATGACTTTCTTGAAGGCTCTCGTGGTGAGCGTGTGAGAGACTCGTGGTATTGTGTGCAACATTAGTGTATTGAGAAGTCTCGCCCTGGACAATTAAGGACTTAACCTTGTAAGTCATTAAACTGAGCCCAAATCATACTCCTACATGTTCTAATGGGAAGAACCTAACATAGTAAGTTACCGAGCTTTAACATTGGCATTCTCAGGCTGTATGTGTGAGCCATATCATGGACGGTTCCCGTTCTAAAATCCGACGGTGTACACTCACTGTTTGCTATGTATGGATGTACCTTTGTGTGGAATAAGGATGAGGAGGTTCTGAGAGGGCCAATTGTTGGGGCGGAGATTACGAATAGTCTTTTCATGATCTCTCTGCTTTTACATAAGGAAGCGTTATTACCACGTGGCAACATGAGATGATTGTGTCTTGTGGGAAATGTGGTACAACCTCTATAGTGTGTTAATCAAATCTATTCGAATAGATGTGTCCCTGGTTATGGACAATACTCAGAAATTTCACACAATGGGTAGTTTGCATCAAATAAAACTAGGAATAATTGGCTATGTGGATAAATGGTTTAGGTTGTGTGAAGATTTGTGAAACTCAATGAAACTTCTTGTTAACTTATTATTATATTGTTTTACTTATACTTTCAATCTATTTACATTATTCTTATAAATGTTGCTTTGTGCAAAATAAACCATAAAGCCATATCCTATGTTTAAGCCTTGCATATGGTATAATAGACTCTGTAATCTGTATGCACAACTTACAAAGTACTTTAGTCCTCACCTTTGCCTTAATCACAATTCAGATGAAGAAATGGATGAGTCTACACTTGCCTTAGAAGAGAAGTTTTACAATGTGCATTTGCACTATAGGTCTTCTACCTCGTTGATTGCCTATGGCATGTTGATGTGTTCTGCTTGAGTTATTTTCATTCCAGTGCAATTATTTTATTAAGTGTTTGAGCCTTGCATGGCCTAATAAATGTAAACTCAAGCTGTAATGTCTAGCAGATTATTTATTTATCAAGTCTAGCTCGTTTATTCATAATTTGTTGTATTGGAATTGTATCTGATCTATGTTGCCACTATACGCACTAGCGTGACCTTGGACTAATGTAGTATACAAAAAGGTTTTGGATTTGGTAATCCAAGTCCCGACAATCACCTTGTTAGCTTTTGGAGTCATTTAGATTCTAAATGACTCTTTCCATTTGTTCTTCATATGCAAGATATTCTTCTGGATCATTACTTCCATAGAAGGGAAAATGCTAGTACTTGTATCCTGCCATGGTTATTAAAATAAAACAAGTATGCAATTATGAATGTTTGCAAGTGTTGTAGAATCAGTCAATCTCATCGTTCTTACCAAATCAAGTTCCCACCTTTCCAAGGAGAATTAATGCTAAAAAGTTAAACCTTGGTTGTCGTAGAAGTCAACGATGATGATGATCAACCAAATTAAAAAGTGAACCCAATGCACAATAATGGTTATTTATGGAGTTTTTATGCAAATTATTTGCCTACTCAATCTAAAATCTTAGATATTATAAACCTAGGTAACAATGCAAACTATAAATTCAAAGCCTAGTTGCTGATTCTTATCATGATAAAAGTGATGATCAAAGCAACTCATGCACAAAGACAATGGAACTTAGTGCAATCAAGGAATAAGCTTAAATAAAGTATATGGACAGCACCAAAGCTCTATTGCACAAGTCTTGGAGAGACGTTAGCTAATTGCTTTAAAAAATATAAAAGGTTACAATATTGCTTACTATTAAATACAGTTGCACAATTTGAAAACAACATACTCAAATTAGGGTATTGCTCAATGTTGTGTACCTTCCACTATTCTCTTTTCTTTTTTCTCCTTTTTCATTTTCTTTCTTTATTTTCTTGGCCTTTTGGCTCTTTCTTCTTTTTTCGTGACTTTCGGTCAACACTAATATAAACAAAGTTTTGGAAACCCTAACTTGATGTTATCGAATAATATGAAGATAGGATGTTTTACGGATTATGCAATGTATCAATATGAGCAGGTCTTGAGTAATATCAAATAGCTAATCTCAATTGAGATCAAAATATTCATAAAGGATGATTTGGATTCCAAAGGTGAGTACTTATATTTTTATGATTTTAAGGTACATGGACACTACTGGACTCAACCAACTCAAAGGAACAAGCTAGAACATGAATTGATGCCACATTTAAAGTTTGAAAACAACAAGAATATGGCTTGCTCACAATGAAATGAATTTAAGGTGATGTTGTAAGCTTTAAAACAAGTATACAAAAACATAATTTGGAGATCACGTGTAGAAATTATGGACAAAAACAATGATGCACATATTTGGCCTAAATTTAGCCGATTTGACCAAATCCGAATCCAAATCAAATTTGGTTCCAAGAAGTCCAAATCACAAAGGATGTGCAAAAACATTTTTTAGATGACTCTTTAGGGATTTAGGAAAGTAAATTTTTTCCAAATCAGAGTTCAGTCATCAAAAATATGATAAAAGTACCATACTAGTGTTGTAGACTCTTTAGGGTCTACAACTTGATTTACCATGTTTGACAACTAAATTAAATAGATCTAGAGGAACTAGAGTCCATCATCACCAACCTGCTTTCTATCAAGAAAGCACAAGAACACAAAAAATCCGAGTTCATATGCAAAAGTTACGAGTAAAACACCAAACTGGACATAATTGTAGATTAAACTTACATAGAAACAACAATCAATAACTAAGCTGTTGTGATCGGGATCGCTGACGCAAAAGTAAAGGGGATCTGTGTGAATGAGGGACACAGGAGCGCTTCGCTCAACAATGGTGCGGGCGTGGGTCGGTGCGTGGCGTCGAAGCGAGGCGACAAGCTATCTTGGTTCAAGCCCCACGAGGTATGACTCTCGTCCGGTCTTCTCGTTGGCGGAGAAATTCGCGATTGTGAGTCTGAGAGGTGGATTACGGCTCGAGCTTGAATGCTCTGTTTATGACTCTTGGTCTATGGCTAGTCGTTGGTTGTTCCGTACACTTGCCTGCGAATATATATCCTCCCTAACGTTACTGTAACGATCGGGAGAGATTCGAGGTAGTGGCCGTGCGCGTGAAGGTGGGCCATAGCGCCCGAAAATGCCACGCTGCCTTGCGCCACCACAGGCCTTGGTAACGGTGAGTAAGCGCATTCCCGAGCCAAGGTCGAGGTCGAGCGGGAACGGACTCCCTAACCGCCCAAGCTTGAGGTCGTGCGGGTACCCGGCGTCGTTCCGGTCTTGGTCAAGGCCCCTTGCTGCATCGCACCGAGCTAGGGACCCCTGCTGGCCGCGCGTTAACTTGTCAGAGATTTCCCGATCCTCATCAGCTAGCGCCCCAGGCTCAAGGTTGAATAAGACACCCAGATCGGCCTCGAGCCTGCAATCTGAAAGACCATGTGGAGGTCTATTCTTGTGTGTGATGAGTAATTGACAAGATTTGAGATTGGATTGATTTGAAATCGAGTTTGATTTGAATTGGATCTTGAAATTGAAGCAATTTGAGTGTTGGTTGCTTTTCCTAGTGCTACGGCCTAGGGGCGATGCTGCCGGACCATTGAGCATAATTATGATTGATTAATGATTTTGTTTGATGCAATGCACTCATGCAGTGGTTGCATGGATTGACTTTGAGTCAAGTCGTGGACTTGTGCTCGGATCGTTGTTTGTTTATTAGTGTGCGAGGTGTTGCTCGAGGCGAGCGTGGTCGATGGCGGGACGGAACTAGGTTCATGGAGGCGAGGTTGGGACTAGGTTCGAGGAGGAATCGAGGTCTGGTGGTCGAGAATGTTATGCGGGACGTTCGGGCTGAAGAGCGGTGTACAAGGTGGTTAGTCACGTGTCTTGCGTGCAGTGGGCTGCTCATGCGTGCAAAGAGATGTTTTTGGCCATGTGGGCCAAGTAGAGATAAATATGAACTCTTTCCATGTTGGAAGTGGAGTTGTATTCAATCTCTGTGTTTGTTTTTAGCCATGTTGGGCCAAGTTGAGATAGATCTGAACTCTTTCCATGTTGGAAGTGGGGTTGTATTTAATCTCTTTGTGGTTGCTCTATATAAATAGAGGGAGGTGTCCTCTGTTTATTTGGGGGAGCAAGGAATTAGGGTTTGTACTCTTTGGTGTTGGAGTACTGTTAGACAAAAGAAATAAACGTGCTTTTGCGGTGGCTGGACATCGCCGTTTTTATTGGTGCATGGTACATACTTGGTGACCACGAATAGGTCAAGAACTTGACCGCCGCGACGAGCCGTGATGGTCGAGACAGTTTGGCTTCGATCCATTTGGTGAAGGTATCGATGGCGATTTAACAAAAACTTCTTCCCTGGCCGCCAAATCGAAGGATCGAGGATGTCCGGCCCCATGTCGTGAAAGGCCGCTTAACGGATGGTGCGGAGCGCGAGGCGAGGTTGATGTGACTTCCGAGCATGAAACTGGCAGGCTCGATAGGTGCGAACAATATTGCACGCGTCCTGGAGTGCTGTTGGCCAGTAGAACCCCATGCGGAAAGCCTTCCCGGCCATGGTCCTGAAAGAAGAGTGTGCCCCGCACAGACCTGAATGAATGTCATGTAGCAGGTACTTACCCTCCTCCGCGGTGACACACTTCGTTAGGATGCCGAAAAGATTCCGACGGTAAAGTTTGCCGTCTACGAGTTTATACGAGCTCGCCCGACGCTTGATCCCGCTCTTTTCCACTGGCTCGGCCGAGAGCTCGCCCGTCGCCAAAAAGCGATGGATCGGTTCGGCCCACGAGGGGATACCCTCGATGAAGGCGACCGAGGCCCCCTGGTCGGAGATGGAGGGGGATGCCAGGGTTTCCAGGATCACATCATGAGGCACGTCGTCGTCGGACGACCCGAGCTTGGAAAGGAAATCTGCGTCAGAGTTGTCCTTCCATGCCACATGCGTGACCTCCATGCTCTGGAACCACTTCTCCATCTTGCGCGCCTCGGCGAGGTACTTGGCCATTGAATCGTCCGAGCATTGGTAGCCCTTATTGAACTGGTTGATAACGAGCTGCGAGTCGCCCTTGACGATCAACCGGCGAACCCCTAGGGCCTTGCAAGCTCGGAGCCCGCCAAGAGAGCCTCGTACTCTGCGACATTGTTTGTTGCAAGGAAGCCGAAACGAACAACGTACCTCAGCCTGTCGCCCTGCAGGGTAAGAATGAGAATTCCAGCCCCCAAGCGTTTGAAAGATCGTGAGCCGTCGAAGTACATGACCCAGGGCTTCTCCTCATCGACCTCGAGCTCAGGAGCCGGCTGCGAGGTCTGTTCGACCACAAAGTCGGCCAACACCTGCGACTTAATGGCCGTGCGCGCCACTTAACCGGAGGTAAAAACACCACTCCATAGCCCAATTGGCGGCGTGTCCTCCTCTCGATTCTCAAGATCTCCTCGAAGGAAGTTGCTCGACGCGACCATGGAGTGAGCCTGGAAATAGTGCCGAAGCTTGCGCGAAGCCATGAGGAGGGCATACAGGAGCTTCTGGACCTGAGGGTAACACTCTTTCGGTCCATGGAGCACCTCGCTGACGTAGTAGATCGGGTGCTGCTGCGCGTTCCGCTCGACCACCAAGACAGCGCTGACGGCCTGGGCGGTGGCCTCGAGGTATAGCAGCAACCTCTCGCCTGGCTGCAAGGTCATGAGTAAGGGTGGGGTGGATAAGTATACCTTCAACTCATTGAAGGACCGCTGAGCCTCGGGCGTCCACTCGAAGCCCCAGTGCTTGCGCAAGGCCTTGAAGAAGGGCAGCCCGCGCTCGTCGAGCCTCGAGATGAACCGGCTGAGGGCAGCCATGCGATAAGCGAGGCATTGCACCTGCTTTACCGAACTCAGAGGGGCCATCTTCTCTATCGCCTCAATCTTCTCTGGGTTCGGGCCGACCCCCGAGCCCTCGATCATGTAGCCCAACACCTTCGATGAGGTAGCGCCGAACACGCACTTCTCCGGATTGAGCTTGATCTTGTGCTTGTTTAGGTTGGCGAAGGTCTCCTCAAGATCTCGAACGTGGCTGGCTTCGGCGGAGCTCTTGATGATGATGTCGTCCACGTAGACCTTGAGGTTGCGGCCGATCTGAGGCTCGAACGTCTTGGTCATCAAGCGCTGGAAGGTCGCGCCGGTGTTGCGGAGACCAAACGACATGGTCGTGTAGCAGTAGGTCCCAAACGGCGTGATGAACGACGTCTTACTTTCGTCGTCGACCGCCAGCTTGATCTGGTGATACCCAGAATTAGCGTCTAGGAAGCTCAACAGCTTGGCAATTTCTGTGGAGTCGACGATCTGGTCGATGCGCGGGAGAGGGAAATTGTCCTTCGGGCATGCCGAGTTCAAACCTGTGTGATCCACGCACATCCTCCACTTCCCGCCCTTCTTCTGCACGATGACGGGGTTGGCCAACCATTCGGAGTAATCAACCTCACGAATGAAACCAGCCTTGAGCAGCTTGTCAAAATTCTCCTTGATTATTGCGACCTTCTCAGGAGAGAAGCGCCGCAGCTTCTGGCATACAGGTTGGCAGTCGGGCCGCACCTGCAACCTGTGCTTGACCACCTTCTCAGGATCGCCTAACCGCAAAAGTAAAAAGGGGATCTGTGTGAATGAGGGACCCGGGAAGCGCTTCGCTCAACAATGGTGCGGACGTAGGTCGGTGCGTGGCGTCAACGAAAGCGAGAGATGACAAGCTATCTTGGTTCGAGCCCCACGAGGGTAATAGCTCGTCCGATCTTCTCCGTAAGAGAGGAAATTCACTGATTGTGAGTACAGAGGGTAGATTACAGCTCGAGCTTGAATGCTCTGTTTATGTCTACTGGTCTATGGCTAGTGCGTTGGTTGTTCCCGTACACTTGCCCTGCGAGGCCTTATATCCTCCCTGACGTTACCTGTAACGGTCGGGAGAGATTCCCGGGGTAGTGATTCGTGCGCATTGAAGGTGGGCCGTAACTGCCCCAGAAATGCCGCCCACGCCTGCCTTGAGCCACCAGCCGAGCCTTGGTAACCGCCGAGTAAGCGCATTCCTTCAAGCCAAGGTCGAGGTCGAGCGGGAACGGACTCCCCAACCGCCCGAGCTTGAGGTCGTGCGGGTACCCGGCGTCGTTCCGGTCTTGGTCGAGGCCCCTTGTTGCATCGCCCCGAGCTAGGGACCCCTGCTGGCCGCGCATTGACTTGTCAGAGATTTCCCGGTCCTCGTCATAAACAAAGATTCTAATGAATCAAAACCTAAACAAACTCACTAAATAATAGATTGAAACTATGGGTTAAAATTTTTGTGGAGGAATTTTTTATTATAGGATAGAAAATAAAATCTAATTTAGGGATAAACAATCCTACCGTGTCAACCTAGCTCTCTGATATCAAGATGATATGGGGTTGCCCGATCTTCATGATGTATGATCAAGTTAACTTGTGCACTCTCTTGATGAGTACTAGAAAATCCTCCGCTGCCAGATGCGATGGGCTTGCAACTCTTTGATTTGCCAATATCACACATGTGTTGAACTTCAAGGGACCACCGAGTGAAGTATTATTGATTTCTTAATTCCTAGTGGAAAGACCGAATGATTTTTGGAAGAAGCTACGCCCAATTCCCTGCTCCATTGTGTAACATCAATCAGGAGGAACAAGCGTATATGTTGTATATTATCAATTGTGGTCTTCCTTTACAAAAGAAAATGATACAAATATATAAAAGAGAATATGGGGGTGTGCAACAAGGCCTAGGGATAGGCAAGGTGGATTCCACCGACCTGGACTCTATCTCAAACTCAAATTTCTAATCTATTTAAGCCAATCTAGAAGCTGAAACGTGTCAGTCATTTTAAAGATAGAAGGAACACTGTCGACTATCGGGATCGCCAACCGCAAGAAATGAGATAGGGGGTCAGAGTGATGCGGGACCCGAGCTGCGCTTCGCCCGAACGGAGGAAGAGAGTAGGCGTGGTTATGGTCGGAGCCAGACGACAACGAGCAAGAGACCGGGATTTATACTGGTTCGAGCCCCTGTGGAGGTAATAGCTCTACTCCAGTCGCCTCGCGGCAGTTTTCTTGACTATCTCTGAGTACGAGGATGTGTTACAGCTCAAGTCTCAACAATGGCTATGTCTAAGCTCGAGCTATGGCGTGTAGTGTGTTGTCTTCGTGTTGTCTTGAGAGGCTGCGCACCCTTGGACTTATACCTCCTCTGCGCGCAACGGCCTGGAGAGATTCCAGAGAAGTGGCCTTCATGCACATTTGAGGGCTGGCGGTAACAGCCCCGGACTTGCTGCATGCTCCTGCTTCACCCCCACGACCCGCGCTTTGGTAACTGCCGGTCAAATGCTTGATCCGAAATCCAAGGGCGGACCACGGCCTCGAACGAGATCCCGCCCGAGCTCGAGGTCGTGCGGGGCCATGCTCGGGTCCATCGCGCTCTAGGTCGAGCGCCTCGGTATGCAGCCAGGTCGTGGTCAGGGCCTTCCGAGCTTGGGGGATCCGTTGACCGCGCGCCGACCGGTCAAGGAATGCCCAGCCCTCGTCAAACACAATTCTAGATGTCTCTATTGGTGATATGCCCTTGAGCTAATCATGGAGATGATTGTATCACGTCTTATGTTTATGGAATAGTATAAGTGTTTATCCTTTGAATAAAATATCAGTTGGATTGATCAACAAGTATGTGACTTGTTCGTGCTACTCTTTTCATATATCAATGTTATTCAAGTTATCCCTAATCGGTTATTATAATATAGGATGATTATATTTCATAGATCAATATATTATCTAATCCATTATGTGGACATATGTTGGAGAACAAGCGTTGGATAGACCCATATGAGATACTGTGATAATTGTTATATATTCTTATGTGTCATCAGTCGGTATCACAAATAGTGAATGTATAATCCTTAGAGCTGAGATTGTCATTTGTTTCCTAGATGTATAATACTTAGGGGCCACCTAACACTGCTCTTAACGTAGTAGTTATAAAGGTAGCTTTCAAGTTTACCATGAAATATGCTGAGGTACATGAATGATCAAAATGGAATTTGCCCCTCCAATATAACAGAGAGATATCTCTGGACCCCTCGACGTAGATGGATTAAAGAATTGCATGGCTATGCTAAGTGTGATTGAGAGGCAATACATATAAATTAATCCACTACTGTATGAGTAAATGGATTGAGCTATCATACGATGACATGACTCTTGTTTTATGTTCGATCTGATATCTAAGGCAAAGGGAACGAGACTTTATCACACTATAGTAGGGTCATCTGATGCTTTATGAATATTTTGGAATCGATATGTACTGCTAGAGACTACTATTGATTATTGGTCAAAAAGGTGTTTTTGAGTCATGTCCAAATATACATGACCATATAAGGTCAAATACATAAGGGGTTTGAAACGGTTACAATCGGTTATCAGAGTTCAGATTGGATCCGTTTCTAATGGGCCAAATTGAATATGGACTTAGTTTGGGCCAAGGGGTAGGCGCCACCGAGGGCTATTAAAGAGGACGAAGGCTTAGGGTATCAGGCAAAAGTTGTATGCAAGAGTTGCACCACCACTGAAATCCTAGCCGTCCTCCACCATCTCTGTCGTGCATACGGTGCTAGCACCTCAGTGCTCGGCGTTCCAACTCCGGACGTGTGGAAACTGATATAGGCGTTGTTGCTCTATTGTGGTGCTACTCGAGGATGACTGTTTGGATCCATCAAGGAGTTAATTGGACCAATCCAATCAACTTTCTACTCGGTTACCACTAAGACCGATCGCACTGTTCGATGACCATATTAGGACGTGCAATGTTGATCTACTTCGACATCTTCTTCTGCTACACTACGCGTATAGTGGTAACAATCTGTGATCCATGATCATTTGCTTACGTGGCTTCTTAGGATCGATATAGTTTTAATTTGCACTAGTGTAGCCTATAGTAACCCTTCAGTCTCATAATGAAGTGAAATAAAGATGACATTCCAAGCTTTCAAGCAAGATAAAAAATGCTACAATCCATGTTCGTATGAGAATTATGACAATTTTATGTCCGACTGGTCTAATATTCCGAATTGGTCTCTTTTGTTATCCAAATCCAATTCAGTTTTATCTCTTCCTTTGCTTCCTTGTTTGAATTGGGTTTGGGCCTTACCTCCTTGTGCCTTGTTCAAGTGGCCTTGTTCCCACTTAGGCCCATGCGCCTTCCCTCTTGGGCTAGCTGCATGAAGTGGGCATCGTTGCCGTATAGGCCGCTCTATCCTTGCTTGGCCACATGGGTTTGGTGCCCTGACTGTGTGGGATGGCACATGTGGTCATGGTTGCCTTCTTGATCATCCATGTGGCCACCATCCTCCCTCGTCTTCTATTGGGTTATACTAATGGTTCATCGATGTAATTCAGCTCCATTCGATATTCTCCTAATCTTCATACTCAAGAACAAGCAAGCATCCACTATTTGGTAGTATCTATTTCTCAGGTAAATATAGTGAAGATTGCTTAAGAAAAACATCACCTATTGGTATTTGATACGTCTTAATAATTTTTTCCAATTAATTAAGACATTGAACTGAAAAGAAATTGGACGTATATATGTCCTCATCAATATGGGTGCCCCCATCCCCCTCATGGTCTGAACCATCGTATGAACCATGTGCAACTGGTAATCAGCCACGCAAAGTCAAATCACACCAAATCAAGAAAAATCAGCAAGCCCATACCGTGATAAACCACGCGATACCACAATGACATGGATCGACGTCCGGTCCATTTGTAGTATTCTTCACCAGAACACCAAGTCCTGTTTGTGTAGCAATCAAGGGAACAGCACTACAGCAGCAGGAGCAGCCACCCCTAATGCACCTCTGTACTCAGCCAAAAACACAAGCACACTCACTCATTAAATTGGTAACTTGGCTCGGATGCACTAATTCAGAAACTAATCTAAACTAGCAGCAGCTAGCCAGCCGTTCCTTCCACACTGTGGTCAATGGATGAATCACGAACCAAAAGATTGGATCATATAGATCTTCTGGACAAACAATTGCTCCCAACCTGCAACAACAATACAACCCTAGTTGGGAAAACCTCAGTAACACGGCAAAATATCCGGTGCAACCAAGGTTCTGATGCGATCACCATGCAACCCTACTAAAAAAAGTTTCAAAAAATTCTGAAACAAATCATGGATGTATATCTCAACTTACCCCATCTACATATAAAATTTCACGATCAAATTCGTCCTATGTTAAGAGTAATAAAAAAGACAAATTTCTGACAAACTTGAATAGTTCAAATGCACCCCAAATTTGTCTTTTTTGTAACTTCTAGCATAGGACGAATTTGATCATGAAATTTTATATGTAGATGGGGAAAGTTGAGATATATATCCATAATTTTTTCAGAATTTTTTGAATTTTTTTTAGTAGGGTTATATGATGATTACACCGGAACCTTGGTTGCACTGGATATTTTGCCCATTAACACATGCACCACATGGACACCAAAACCACCAGCGATTTTTCTGGTATTTTCTGAATGCCAAAAAGTTCTCCCCACAAGAGGATCAGCCTCGCAGCCTTTTTATCCCAACGCACGCACACAACTAAGACCGAAACTGACTCCAACTCAATGGTAATAACCGACTCTATCTCGTACTAGGGCATATACAATGATACATCTTAGTTGTTTATAAAATTATATCATCTAGAATTTTAGATGATGTGGAGAAGAGAGAAGGACGAGAGAAAAAGCTACTGTCTACTATTTAACAGACGATCTTATAGACAACTTTCTATTTTGTATATCATTGTATAGATATTGTTAATTGTATGAGAGACTATTACAGATAACTATATATAGATGATCTATTGTATAAGTTATTTTTAGTGTTGTTTATAGATAATATATATTACAAATATTTTACGGAAAAACCTCCCATTAAATTCAAATCGCAAACAAGCCCTTCTAATTTTTCAGGATAGTGAACAGGTCTAAAAAAATAACAAACAGGTTCTTGCTCGTTATGTTCAGGTCCTTTCTCCGTTTTCCCCAGAATTTTTTTTTAAAAAAACGTAGATTCGTCCAAAGATTTATAGCGACCCATAGATTCGCCGGCGGGTCCTAACGACCTATTTTTTTAGCAAACACAAAAAACCAAAAAAACGAAAGAATCAGATTCGTCGAAGGTTTATAGCGGTTCATGGATTCGCCTACGGGTCAAGCAGCCTTTTAAAAAAGGAAATACATAAAAAACGGCCGCACTTTTCTTTAAAAAAAATAAAAAATACAGATTCAACCGCAATTTTCTAAATAAAACACGCATTGACAAAAAAAATACGGATTCATCGAAGGTTTATCACAACTTGTGTATTTGCCAACGGGTCATAACCGCGGGTTTTTTTAAAAAAAAATTAGATTCGTCCAAAGATTTATAGCGAAACATAGATTAGCCGGCGGATCCTAACGACCCATTTTTTTTACAAACACAAAAAACAAAAAAAAAGAAAAAAACACATATTCAACTGCAATTTTCTAAATAAAACACGCATCGACAAAAAAACACGGATTCATCGAAGATTTATAATAGCTTATGGATTTGCCAACGGGTCATAACCGTTTTTTTTAAAAAAAATGTAAATTCGTCCAAAGATTTATAGCAACCCATAGATTCGCCGGCGGGTCCTAACGGCCCCTTTTTTTTAGCAAACACAAAAAAAAAGATCAAATATCCCGAAATGCGTAAAAAAACAACCACGGTTTTCTAAAAAAAATACAGATTCATCGAAGATTTATAGTAACCCGTAGATTAAACGCGGATTCATCAAAGGTTTGTAATATCCCATGGATTCGCCAATAGGTCCTACCAACCTATTTTATTTAAAAATTTCGAAAATGGAAAATTCGACAAATTTTATCAGACGACGGGTTGTAACCGCGGTTTTCTAAAAAAACGTAGATTCGTTGAAGGTTTATAGCTAATGACCTTTTTTTTAAACAAATATGAAAACCGAAAATACGATCCCTATGGATTTGCCGACGGGTCCTATCGATTCTACAGAATGGCGCAGCGTAGCACGCTATTATTGCTAATAAATTTTTTAAAGGAACACATGGAAACCAGAACCCCATTACAATTGGGTCGGTAAAGAAAATAACACAGTCTCTTTTGCAATTCAGAGCTCGCAAACATAGAAAGAAACTCCTGAAAAGAAATAGACTCCACTAGATAGTAACTAATTAAAAGAAAGGAAAATAAATGTTGGATGGAATCTGATCATAGACTACTACACAACAGACAATCCTTATCGGCATATCACTGCCGATTATTGTACATTCTTGTACCATTTAATTGCATGTCTAACTTCTTTCTTATGTAGAATGGAAATACAAACATGTAGAAGAAATGGTAATGACAAGTTAGTATTTCTCGATCCGGGGCTTGCCAATGAGAAAATTGTGAGTCTCCACAGTTTTTTGAAGAATATTTATTTAACACTTTCTTGAAGCTGCAATACAAAACCTCCATACTTTTACCTTGTAACTTTAAGTACGTATTATCCTATTTCTAATATCGTTTTACTATTTTTGCATAATACAATGTGGGACTAATGGGCTATGTTAACATATATATGCAGGTTTCACTGAGTCCTCCTCGTCATCGAGTTAGATGCTAGCAGGATTTTTGTCTTGGACTCGAGGAGAAAACCAATTAATATGTATCAAAACTTTTGGGACATGCTGAACAGTTAAACTCGATCATTGCGTTATTGCTCTAGTAATATTCCATTCTATTGCATTTAAGCTTAATTTCTATTTAAAATCATTCATAGGGCATTCGCACGATATTGCAAAAAAAGTCTTCGGCATCGTCCCTACAAGAAAGATTTTAAAATAATAACCGACTTTCCATGCATAAGGTAGGACCGGAAACCATTTATGTGCATTCTATGTATGTACAAATATACATTCAATTGTCACAGAGAGTGTCGGCTATAACAAAGCCATGGTATATAATTACAAATTGATGCTTACTTTTCTTTCATTTAACATATATCATCATTAATTAACTTTCTCATTTCTTTAATAACAACGCTCCAAAATGAGAACCAATAAGTTACTACTAACATAAATTTTAGCGATTCAAGAGCAGATCGTCGGATTCCTTCACGATGAGATCATCAATCCAAACCACGAGTTCCACGAGCAACTTTAATTTTACTGGAGTCGTTGAAAACCCAAAGTGAATGAAATGTAGTCACACTATATTTGTAAATAGACTATTGTAAAAACCAAATATTGTGATGCTTTAATATATTTGAATTATGATTTAACGACGCTTTATATACTATATTGTTCTACCATATTAATATAACGATGCTTTACATTAACACATTGTAGAAAAATATTGTATAAAAATATATAATGCAATAAAAACATTTGGTGCATGGATTGTCATTACCAGATCGTCCAAGAACCGACAGTGATATATGTATATCACTACTAATTTCTATTTCGAACCGATATATGATATATATATATATATAGGAAGCCTCTTTTCTACTTCCGGGAGTAATTACTCCCTATGCCGTATCTCACAATGTATGGGGTATCTCGTGCGACGGAGGGTATGTACGCGTAGTATACGAGTATATAAGATCATCTAGGTGGTATGTACATTTTTCGTAGATGGTATGTATATTTTTGAACATACTCCTTTTATGTGCATATATGAAGATATTTGCAAAATATGCTGAAAATCATGGACTCTCTTGCAATTTTTTCATGTGGCTCACATTGGAGTATCTTATAACTATTGTATTAGTATACCTAAAGTGATAAAGGAGTATTTCAAGTTCTTCAAATTCGTTTAGGTAGTATTTCAGAGATGGGAGTAACTACATCCGGGAGTAAAAGATATTTTTCCTATATATATATATATATATCACTGCCGGATTTCGGTGTGAACCAGCAGAGATAGTCCAACATCATTGCCGGTTGTACAACGAATCGGCAGTGATAACTCTTATCACTACCAGTTTTTGAGCCAGCAGTGATAATCCCAAATATCATTACCAACTAATCACTGCCGTCTTCTATAACATAGTGATGACGTTTTATTGTGCTAGTGATATCTCAATCATGATGGAACCGACTAAAAAACATGCCTAGCTTGGTTTCCTGCGTGCACCCCACCTCACGCGCTCGCACGGCCCCAGACTCGGGCACTCGGCCCCCTTGCGCGTCACACGATTGCCGAGCGCCGCTTCGCAGCTGTGGTCGACGCGCACATGCCCACACGTCGCATGCGGTGATTTATGCGCCACATTCAACCTTGGTAGTCCACGTGGTCGATACAGTCTGTTTTAAGCTGATCATTTTTTAGTTCCTTTACTTTTTTTTCAAAATCTAATCTCTTTTTGAGCGAAATTTAAATTTAACATCTCTCCATTGCGGCAGGTGCCCCTACCACGGGAGGCCACCTCGCGCATCAGCCGTCGCTGCTCCTACGCCCGCTGCTCTCGCTTCTCCCTGGTAGCTAGCTGTGCTGCCCGACATTGCAGTGTGGCTCCCACGCTCAACAGACGCGCCTTCCGTAATGAGGAAGAAAACTATATTTATAATTCCGCTTAGGAGGAGGTTGGAATTTTTTTAAAAGATACGACAACAGCTAGAAAAGCGATCAATCCGCTTCTTTTGATGCAAACGAGACCAATGTGTAGCATGTGCTTCTTTTCTTTCTTTACAACAATCAACACTATTTTGCGAAGTATTTTCAGATTGCATAATAAAAGCATTAACTAGCATATGTTTAGCACTTGAGGCCGAATGACAGATATTTATTTTTGTAAAAAATGTTTGACGTATCATCTCTGTATAATTCATAAAAAAATGTATCATTTGAAAAAAAATTACATATCAAGCGGTACTCACCGAAAGACTCACATAATCATAGGTAACTCCGTTCTCATAAGAGCTACGACCAGAAAAGGTAGAACATGCTTACATGATCAAGTATGAGACCTTAGTTAACATCTAGCTAATGCCGTAATAGAACGTCCTCTACTCTTCCACACTTTCACGCACTACTACAGAACGGCGCATCAGAATCGGTTCTTTTTTAGCATTAGAATCGGTTCTAGTGGCGATACGATGTCCTTAGATAGTGATGAGGTGGAGCTATCAGAATCGGTTTTGACCCGATCGTGATAAAACGTCATCAGAATCGGTTTTTTAAGGGAAGTGATTCGATGACCCCTCATCGAATCGGTTCTTTAAGAAAAGTGATTCTAATCATTAGAATCGGTTTTCTTAAAGAACCGATTCGATGAGGGGTCATCGTAATCACTTCCTTAAAGAACCGATTCAGATGACCCATGGGGTGTGCCATTTTGCAAATTCTCCAAAAAAGCACGATTAAAACAGTATGCACAATATATATCATCACATTCGCAATACAAAACACAGGATGCATATATCACATTCGCAGAACAGAAATGCTTTAATTACAACACATATATATCATAGTCGTTCACAATATACAACACAAACATGCTTGACAATCAGTACATGGACTTACTCTGATACATATCACATTGACATATATTATTAATATTGTTTACATATGGACTAGTAGGATGCTTCAGGATCTCTAAACCTGCCATCCTCGATATAACTTCTAACCTGTACCTAATCGCATAAGTGGTCTCAGAATTATTGAGTGCTTTTTGTCTAAAATCTTCGGGGATATTGATCTTCCGGAAAATGTAAATGACTCAGATTAATTTCAGTTTCAAAATTTCTATGTAAAAGGCTAAGTATATTATTATGCACGACATATACCTTAGGAAAAGTTGTGAGTTGCCAACCACGATGAGCATGTCTTGCATGACATAGAAGTTTAATGGTCACCGCTGCCTGTTGATGGCTTGTGAAGAGAGAAAAGAAATTCAGCCCACGAAGATTAGATGTCAAAAAATTAATCATATATATGCTAGGCACTTGTACCTTAAATCGCTTATACTGCAGTGTCTTGCCCTTTTTGTCGTCGTGCGGCCCTCCTTCATTGACATAGTCTGAGAAACCCCTGCATATATTGGAGAGCACCATTGAGTCAAAAAAAATAAATGTAGTTAAATTCCTCATATGTGTTAGGTTACAATAATGTGCTTACTTCAGAAAAGGAGGCTTGATCGCAGATGCCATCGGTCTCTTCTCGAATCGAAAGTTAAATGTGTAGATGTGTTTTCACTTTTAACGAGGACGAGTAGAACCCAATGGTTGCTTATTAAATAAAATGTAGTGCAAGGAAATAAGTTCACATACGGTTTTAAGTGCGTACAAGTAATTGAATCGAAAAATACTACTTACTCCTCGTGGTACGGCAATACAATGAAGTCCTTTTTCGACTCAGCATGCAATACCCCCTTGATGTAGCTAGCAACAAACACCGGTTGAAGCCTAGCCAAGGTCGCAGACACAAGCTCGGGGTCGACAAACCCAACTTCGTTTAGATGCGTCACGGCTCGTTCTCTCATTATCCTGCAACTCGTGTTGAATGTGAGAAAACATAATGCAAAATCCTATAAAAGTCATGAGCGCAAGCTATATGGTGTGATACTCACAGCGTCCATGATCGTAAAGTAGAAATATCGACGGCTTTCATTTGGTACATACGAATAGATCCTCAAATCGACGGGAATGTTCCATCTCGTCACGGTGAAAATGTACCATTTTATACTTCACGCTGAAGTCGACTCGACGCTCTTCCGCCTTCACCTTATCAAGGTACCATCCATGGAGCATGCGAGTCCACCGCCTAGATGATTCAGCCAATGCGATGCAATCAGGGGCTTTCCATGCTCGAGGCCTTATAATCATACAGGTGCCCGTGGGCTCAGGCCGACTTTTTCTTTTCTCGGGTCAAGGAGTCTTCGAGGTCGGGCGATGGGCTTTTTGTGTACCTTAAGGCGTTGTGGCCTCTGCTCGCCTTTGCCCTCTTGGCGGTAGGAGTCTCTGAGGCCTCTGTGGTGCTACGGTGTCGTGTTTGTCCTTTTACACGCCAAGTCTGCACTCAGGTCATCGGTCGCAGTTGGAGCGATGAGTGGGAGCGGGAGGCAGGAGGAGGCGCAAGCGCAGGAGCAGGAGCAGGAGCAGGAGCAGGCGGAGGAGCAGGAGCAGGATCAGGCGCAGGAGCAGGAGCATGAGGAACTTACGAAGCACGCATATATTTAACTTACTGCAGTAGTACTGGAATGGTAGAGAAGACGTGGAGGGACTTTTTACCTTGACCAGTACGACACCCGTCGTGGGCCACTTGATGAACGACATGCGTGCTTGCCCGAGAGTGGTGATATCTTCGTTGGGGGGGGGAATCGAGCACATGTGATAAGAAGTCTTCGTGGACGTAGTCCACCTGCACCCTCATGTAGCCCTTCCCCATAGGCTGACCATGCACAGTGTCGGTCTCGTTGCATGGAAATGCAACCCCGCTGGCAGCCCGACGGGGAAATCCATCCTCCGTCATGATGGTGAGTGGGCACTTCGCAGCACCTGCAAGAAGTGTACAACTTGAGGAAAAACATTGCGGGAGTTACACTCGTACCTTTAACTCAGGAAAAATTAATTATTACCTTCAGCTGGGGACCGGTCTTATCATTTTTGGCACCACAGCTGCTAGGTTGGGGCACAGACTTCTATGAGAGTCGAGGGCATCCGCTCG
>JAYEVE010001832.1:0-14247 GCA_036346375.1 Guadua angustifolia
TTTTCTAAAAATATTGGAAACCGAGGTGGGAAAAAAGTCTAAAGGAAAAAGGGTGAGAAATTATTAGAGGCGACAACCTTCTTTTGTCGACCATAACATTCTCGTGTTCACGAGTAATAATACATGTTCTAAAAATTAGAGATCGAGTTGGAAAATCGAGTCGGGAAGAAGTCTAGAGATAGAGATGTACACATATTTTTAGTGGCGAAAACATATTTTCCGGGAAAAGCAGAGAAATGATCTTCTTTTCCGAATCTAACACTCTATCGTTCACCGTCAATAATACATGCTTGAAAAATACTATAGAGCGAAGAGGGAAAAAATTACAGCTAGAAAACCGAGGTGGGGAAAAAGTCTAGAGGAAAAAGGGTGAGAAATTATTAGAGATGACAACTTTTTGTCAACCATAACGATCTCTGGCGTTCAGAGTAATAATACATGTTCTAAAAATATCGAGATCGAGTTGGAAAATCGAGGCGGAAAAAGTCTAGAGATAAAGATACACACATATTTACGGTGGCGAAAATATTTTTCCGGAAAAAGCGGAGAAAGGACCTAGAGCGTAAGTAGCAAGGACCTAATTATTACGTTTTTGGACTGTTTGCTATCGAAAAATTAGAAAAGAGCTTATTCGCGATTTGAATTTAACGGAAGTTTTTTCCCGTAAAACGACGAATGAGGGACCCAAACGCGATAAACGGGAAAAAATCTTCCCCTCACAAAAAATCGCAAAGGATCTATTTGTAATTTACAGGAACCTATCCGTAATTTCAAGAAATGCAGGGGGTTTTTCGCAAAATGGCCTAGGAGGACAGGTGGACCGGCTCTCCATGCGGGAAGTCTGCGAACTTTAATTTAGGGGATGATATGTCCCTAGACTTAAGCAAGACATCCATCCACTATTCTGGCTATACTATCCTCCTATGATAACCCTGTAAAGTACATTTACTCTCTTCGTTATTAGCAACACACAATAATCAAGTGTATGTATGAACTTGTGGCAGGGTAATCATCATATGTTTTTTGCCACATCATTACATAAGTTTATACACATCACAACACTGGCAGCAGATGGAGCAGCCCAACAATTAAAATCACTCCACACACATGCACACCGACAAGCACGACACGATGTAGAGAGGCGAACACAGAGTCACACCCCGCACAGGGCATAAGAGGCTAGAGTGTAGATTGCCATGATACACACAGACACAAGGAGTAATAAGCAGTAAGCACACAGTAGGAATAATATCATAATTACCTTCTCACCAGAAGTCTTCATCATCAACTCAATCAATCTTCTTTGTCTTGAGAAAATCATTAGACGGTGATCTTCTTAATGCGTCGTTCAGCACTGACTATGTCTTGACGCTGCTCGGAGAGAATATCCAGTTCTTGGAGATCAGGAAGGGCACCCTTATCAACCTTAATTGCTTTCAATGTTTCCACATCAATCTTGAGCTTCTTCAGATGACGAAATTCATTTACGTGGAATGAAAGCTGCTCTCCCTTGTACGAGCGAGAATACAAAGCAAGGGTGGCAAGAGAGGGAAGGTCAGCCAGCTTTCTAATGAATCTCTCAGGGACATTTGTTTCCTTCAGCGAAAGCATACTGAGATTAGGAAGGCATGAGTCCATATCATCCAGCTCAGGTAACAATTTCGTCTCCCCTTGAAGCACCATGAACTTGAGGCGGCGGAGGGAGTTGGTGACGAACACACTTGACGGAATAATGACACCATGTAACATCAGAGTCCTAAGATTCTCCAGCTTGTTGAGAGCATCAGATAAGGCGTCCACATTGCCAGTTGAGATATTCCAAACAAACAAGTTTTCGAGATGGATCATCTTTCCAAGCGTCTCGGCCAAACTCTTCTCAGAATAATCAAGCCCTATGGAGTCGAGTGTCTGTAGGTTCTTCAAGTAGCCAATTTGCTTAGGTAATTTGAGGGCAAAACCAAAGACATGCCTTAGTGTCTTAATCTTCCAGAAGGCCAGTGGCAGGCTCCGAACACTAGTTTCCCTGACATCTAGTGTTTGAAGTCCTTTTAGCCTTTCAATGGACCGTGGGATGATCTTCAATGAACATGACGTAATTCCAAGGTACTTCAGGTGCACAACACTGCCTATTGCATCTGGCAACCTCTCACCAATCTCAATGCCTTGCAGATTGATGACACGGAGGAACTCAGATCCCTGTAGTAGTCCTTGTATGTGAGATCTGATGTCTTCCATCTTCTTAGATATTGCCCTCTGCTGAGGTGACCAACGTCGACAAGCTTGTTTGTCCTTGAGCTCGTGCTGATGATTTTCTTTAGGCTCTTGCTCAAATTGAGAGAAGATGGATCGTAGCTTTGGCAATGGACTGGCCAGGACAGCATATTTGTCCGTGTAATTCTGTAGAGAGAGGCGACGAGCGCTTGTCGAAGTGGGGATATCGTCGCCGCTATGGACCTCCAAGAAACTTGCCTCATTTGCTTCATACAGCAAAAACTCATGGACCTTGTTTTGGATGGAGATGAACCTAGTCCCAGCACTTGATTGATCTTCCATGTGCATAGAGTTGACTAGATTCCTAGCAATCAACTCATTCAAGTAGATGTAGCCCACCTTCTCCATTGTCTTCCCAACTTTTGATATTAGGAACCCCTCTGCCATCCACATGTTTACCAAGCTGCGGTCCTCAATCATGGTGTTGGCTGGCAATGCTGCGAAGTAGAGGAAGCAACATTTCAGCTCATGTGGAAGATCATCGAAGCACAGGGACAATATACTGTCGACCCGCCTTGATTTCTTGGACTTAAGGTAGTCAAATACCTTTTGCCACTCCTCCGGGAACTCCTTGGTTTGCACAAGACCTGACAGAAGAACAACGGCCAGTGGTAACCCTTGAGTGATTTCGTAAATGTCTTTGGAGTACTTTTTGTAGTCTTGTACATCCATATGGAGTAGTCTCTTCAGTTTCGATAAAACTGTGACTGGGGCATCTTTTTGGATGCCTTGTTCATGTAGTAGTATTCTCCTGCGGAACAATTTTGTGGTATCATCTTCGTCAAGATTTTTTAACTTAATGGGGACATGAGGAAAGCTGCTAGGTGGCTCTTCTGGTTTATGTTGCGTGATATGCACTATTCTGCTACCTTTAGCACCCACTGGGAGGGTACTCAGGATGTGCTTCCATTCAGTGCTGCTTACTTCACCATCTATGACCAGCAAGTACTTCTTATCTGTTAATCTTTCCTTCAACATTTCGTTGACACTGCTTCTTGGGCAATTCACGTTGTCTTCTGTTAGTTGCTGAACAATTTGTTGTAGGATGTTGGTAGCTGTTAAGTAAGGTGCAAAACTCTCCATGGCTTGAACATGGAAGCAATTCTTCTTAGCCATTACTCTGTATATCTCTCTCACAAGTGTTGTCTTGCCGATACCACTTTTTCCAAACACGGAGACCACAACTGGACAATATTCTTCCTTATGCGGTTTTTGTTGTTTTGTAAGGGCTTCCTCCAGTCCTTTTTTCTCCTTGTCGTACATCACCAGATGCTGCTGCTCCAAATCATCCCTGCAGTTCAATCATTATATTGTTAGTAGTGTTTACGTATCCCCAAATTTGGAAAGTAAGTTTACGACGATATTCACGTAATACCTTATGTACTCTATCTATCAACCATCAATATTCAAGTGTGAACCTGGATCTTTGGCTGGCTATCTTCCAAATAGCTAGTGCATAGTCCTTCCAAATTGTGAAGGAACAGAGCATTTAGGGATCAACCATGCCCGCATGGGCTACAAATTTTTTTATGAGCAATATCTTATTAATATTCTTAATTATGAATTTATGTAGTTTTGGGGATGGAATTTTGGTTTGGATATTTAATTTGCATTGTGAACATATTAAAATTTGGGGATTCAAAATTAAAATTATCTAATCCCTCTATTTTATGATGCTACATAGAAATGACGTGCCCAAGCCCACATCAATTATGTATGTTCTATTGCATCTATAGTTTTCCGAGTAGGTCGCCTTGGGATGTTACTACTCATAATTAGGTATATATGTTCAATAGTTTTTACATCATACCTATATTAAAGGTTGCAAGGTTCGCGTGTTTTGAGCCGGGCCACGTCGCGCTGAGCCGCGCGTGGCCGGCTCGTTTCATTTTTTTCACGTGTAGGTCCCTCAAAAATATGTAATTACGTGGACATTCTTCTCGCGGTTTTTTATGAAATGGACCTTTTGGTTCAGAAAAATCGCAAATCTTTTGTGAAAGGACCCTAAATAAATACCGAAAAAAGAACGTAATTACGTTTGGATCATTCCAGCTATTTTTTACAAAAAGAACCTCGTATCACGCCACGAAAACATTCCTAGTTGTATATAACACGTTGCTGCTTAGAAACAACATGCCCAAGCCCATGTTAATTTAAGTATGTTTTGCATCTGTAGTTTCCCCAGTAGGTTGCCTTGGTATGTCATGATTACTACTTAAGTAAGTTCAATAGTTTTTAACGGTTTCCATCTGTTGTATGATACTACAACGCATAAAAAAAAACATGCCCAAGCCTATATCAGTATCAACAGGTTACAGGTCCCTAATATGACATCAGGTAGGTCACTATTATGAACCAACCCCGTAGGGTATGCTAATATAAAAGCATCGGATGATTACGATTTTTTAAATTAATGTGGAGATTTCTATTTATCTCTACTAATATAAATTTGCAGTTGGTGGCAGCGGTCCGTTCTTCCTGCCCCCCCCCCCTCGGCGCCATATCTCCAATAATGGCCGGTCATTATAGCTAATTATTCTTTCTTGATTTACTGACCATATATCTCTAAATATGGTGATTATTATAACAAAATCACGATTATTCTTTGGTAATTAATAGCTTGACTAATCATTCCTTTTGTACTTTATATATGCCGCACGATTTTCAGAGAATCAATCAAGGAAATTCATTCAAGATCTCCCATGTCGTGTCAGCGCTATGGCAAATGACAATCGATCAATAAGTGACGGACCGCGTATATAGTCGCGAGACGCAGAGGCCGAAAGCCGCGATCGATAGTAACTATAGCTTGAGCGCGACGACCATTTGGTGCCCGACCCCCGCGGCCAATTAGGCGTGAACAAAAGCGTCTGGCCAAGATACGCGGTTGCCCGGCGACCTGGTGGGGCGTCGTCGGGTGAGAGAGTCATTGACATACCCTTAGAGATAAGCGGGTTGATCCGGTGAACATCGCGAGACGAGCAGCCGCAGCGGCACCTGAAGGTGGCGGGTGCCTCGGCGCTGATGCAGTTCACCTTCATGGGCTCGGCGTCATGGTTGGTGAAGCGATGATGATAGCTAAATACGCCGAAGCATGGAGCAGTAGGCGGCAAAGACGAGATGGTCATCTCGGAAGAAGCGGCGAACCGTCGTATGAGCCGACCACCGCCAAGCGAGAAAAGCATAAGCGCCAAGGCGGTGGCGTCTGAAAACGCAGAAGGTGCAAAGGCTGGGAGGCGGCGGCGGCCCCTTTCTCTGAGGCGACTGACCACGCGACCATGGCATGCGCGACGAAGTGGACGGCGAGGAAGGTGGGCTCCACAGCGCACCATGGCGTGCTCGGTAGGAGGAAGAACGCGAGCGCGAGGAGGATGGTGGACGCTGCGGCAAAGACGGCGGACGCCTCGAGTGTGACCGCGTAGCGGCCAGTGGTTCGGAATGGTGGTGGCCCGGCAGTAGCCGCGCCGTTTCGGGGAATCCCGTGTCGCCCTGAAGGCGATGGATGCGAAACGAGCGAGACGACGAGGAAGAAGAGGTCGACTGCACCGAGGAGCATGCGCTGCGGACATGGCGAGAGGAAGAGGAACGCGAGCTGGTAATATAAATTGCAAAAAGGGATAAAAATAATTGATTGATTTTTGAGCTACGTATAATATATTTGGTTTTAATTCATACTGGAGAAGAAACCATAAAAACTTTTGTAATCAGGAAAAATAGATGTTTGATCTTGTAGCACAATTTTCTTTTATTGCTTGACCTTTATGTTTCGTTACCAATTTTATTTTTCGTAGCAACGCACGGGCATTGATCTAGTTTCAACTGATGTGAGACTTCTAGGTATTTTCTCTTGGAATCGACCTGAGGTCTTCTAGCCTTTGGGAGAGCCTCCAATTAGCTAGTACTGTAAAAAATGCCATTTGGCAGGACACAACAGGCTAGGGTTTGGCCACCTCTCCTTGAATTTTTTAAAATAATATATGTTTAATGAAAAATTACAGAAATAATATACCAAAAAATAACAGTTTTACCCATTTGTCGCATGTCCAAACTGTGATAAAGATTATGTCGCAATTCCGAATTACGATAATCTCTCTGTCACAATTGGAATTGCGATAGAGAGCTGTCGCTAACTGGTTCAGCTCTCTGTCACAATATGGAATTGCGACAAAGAGCTGTCGCTAATTGTTCAGCTCTCTGTCACAATTCCAAATTGTGATAGGCTCTCTGGCGCAGTTTGGAATTACAATAGAGAGCGTAAAAACAGCGTCGCCCAGCCTTCGGCCTCATTTTCACCGAGCGTTCCACACAGCTAGCCGAGAGCGCGTGCGCCAGAGAAAGAGAGAGGGGAGGGGAGAGGAAGAAGAAGAAGAGGAGGAGGAGGAGGAGAGGAAGAAGACGAGGAGGGGGAGGAGAGGAGGGGAGGAAGAAGAAGAGGAGGAGGGGAGATTCGTCTCATATTGAGGTAAATTTTATTTCATTGTTTGAATTTAGAACCTAGTGACCAAATGAAATAGGTTAGTTTAGAATTTAGAATTTAGTAGAGCAATAAATATTTAGAAAGACGATATAGAGACCAGATTAATTAGGGTTGTAATTAATTAGATATGTAGACTGGTAATAGTTTATTTAAATTGACGATTTAGTGATCAGATTGTATAGGTTTTTAATTATTTAGTTGTATGGAGTTATAATATCTATGGATATAGAAAACTGCAAGAATTATGTGAGGTACAATGTGTGCAAGAATTACACGAAATACAATGTGATATACAAAATTAATTTTTGTAGGGCTGCAGCAGTTCTTTGAATTGGTGTAGAGTATGTCATCGTATGGGTAGATTAAGACTTGAAAGGTGGTAGCGCTATGTTGTGCGATCATTAAAAAATTCTTGAAATGTTTGATAGGTATGGACGAACGATTAGAATTGAAAATACATTACGAAGAAGGGGTTCTGCAGATGCGTGCACAAGAGGTGGAACTTAATCATTTTCCAAGTGTCATGGCTGGCCTGTCACGTGCTGGTGAGCGTTCGTAGGGCATGGTTAACAGATGGTTGTACCATATGTTTTTGTTGGATAGTAAATTGTATGACCTCAAGCTGCACGGAGTAGGATCTCGGAAACGGGATTACACGTACTAGGAGATAGTAGAACTGAAGGGGCCGAAGTCCTGGAGCTCGTACATAAGATTAGCAACTGAGAATGGTTGGCCATTAGTGTTGTTGATGCAAGCATTTGATAAAACCAATGCTGACCATACGATGTAGGAGGAAGTTAGTGGTGATGAACTGGAGGAAGTTGGAAAGAGCAACCGAACCAGAGATTGCTTAGTGAGGCAGGATGTCAGCTCGAGTCATGAGGGTGTGTGAGGTGAGGAAGGTGATGTTCCAAATCTAGATGTTCAGGTACCATTGGGTGTGACAGACGAGGGAGAAAACATTGAATCGTTGGTTGAAGTGATGAGGGCAGAGAGCTAGGAATATGAGAATTTGAGTAACGATGCAGACGATGAAGAGCATTTCCCTACGGAGTGGGATGCATGTCAGTTCGATAGATTGCTGGTCAACGAGGGTGAACACTTCTCATGGCAGTCGGATCAGAATGAGGTGAGGTAAGGTGTTATTTACAAGAATAAGTTTAAGGTTCAGGAAGCAATGATAGCATGGGAGTATCGCTTCGTAGAACCTTTAAGGTTGCGAAGTCAGACCAGCGGGTGTATGATGTCAGATGCCAGATGGAAGGTTGCCCATGGCGTGTGTATGCGTACCAGCCTAAGTTGGATACCATTTGGAAGTATTCTATAGTCGTCCCATACACATGCGTGCTGACGGAGTCACCTAATCGCATAGAAACATATCTTCAGGTTTTATTGCAAATGAAATGTATGGAGAGATTGTGGGCAACTTGGATTTAGAGCCACGTGCCATCATACTTGCAATAAAGCAGAGGTTTTAGTACACCATAAGCTATATGAAAGCATGGAGAGCGAAGCAGAAGGCATTGAAAACTAGATTTGGTACATATGAAGACTCATATTGGAACCTACTAGGTATGCTTGTGGTGATCAAAGAAATAAATCCTAGAACTTATATCAATATTTGTGAGCAGCCCTCACAACGATTCCTTAGGAAGATGATACTCAAGCGGGCATTCTTTACTTTCGATGCATGTGTCAACGCATTCAGATATTGCCATTTGTTGTTATGTGTAGATAGGGCATTCTTGACTAGAAAGTATAAAGGCCAGATATTGACTACCATAGGAGTTAATGGCAATAATCAGGTTCTTCTAGTAGCGCTCGCATTCGTGGAGGGTGAGAACACAGAAAGCTGGCTCTGGTTTCTAAGAAACGTGAAAGCTGGCGTCGTGGATCAGCGGCCTGGAGTGTGTTATAAACGATCGACATCCTGGGCTATTAAAAGCGGTCGTGCAGTTGCAGAAAGGTGCAGAAAAAATAGATCCATGGTCTGATTTGTGAAGTAGGTGGTGCAAGCAGCACATGGGTGCTAACTTCTACAAGCAGTTCAAGAACAAGAACCTTACAAAGCTTTTTAAGAGGTTATGCGATCAAACCTAACAGAAAAAGTATGATGCACTGTGAAAGAAGTTGGACGAGATGACATCAAGGCATACAGCGAAGGCAGTGAAGAGGCCAATGCCTAGCACAAAGAAGGCCCCAGTAGCGCTGGAAGTGTTACCCATAGACCCTCCGCACTTGGTTCGGAGGAATGGAAGATCCACGAAATGCTTCTCTGAATGGATAGAGCATGAGCCTAGGGACAAATGGGCATTGCTTTATGATACCGATGGTACCCGATATGGGGTTATGATGATAAACTTGGCTGAGGTTTACAATTGGGTCATGCGAGGCCTGAGACCCCTTCCTCTTATTGTTATAGTGGAATGTGTTCTTCGTGATGTTGCAAAGTACTTTGTGGATCGCCATGCTAGGATGTTAGTCCGCATGAGTAATCATGATGTAAAATACTCAGAGGTGATATGTACGTACATGGAGGAGAAAGAAAAAAAAGGGGGAGATGCATAGAGCATTAAAGATGGACACGAGAGAGATTCATTTTGAGGTACTGTGTAAAGAGAAAGCTGGACGTGGGATGAACCAGCGTAAAGTTGCTCATGAATGCATTCTACATCGGCAAACATATGTCTGCAGCTGCAACAAGCCTCGTCTCTTACACAAGCCATGCTTCCACGTAATGGATGCCTGCTCAACAATCCGTATAGATCCAGGTATATTCTTGTCATAATTCGTCAATAAAGAAGCATTAGAGATGGAAAGATACACGGTGGGTTCCTGATGTCAGCAGGCTCAAGGGCGTAGAGCGGTGGCAAACAAGATGTATAAAGAACAACATGGACGCTGCAGAAAGTGGCCATCGTGAGAAGAAATGTTTAGTTTGTAAGGAGACGGGACACTCTTTCAAGTATTACCCGACAGTTCAGAGGCTATGACATTGTTATATGGGCTTTGCAAATGAAATTGAAGTAGTTTGCTCGCGTGTCAATGTGATATGTCAAATTCTTATATGTAATATATGTATGGACACAGGATGTGTAATGCATGTATGGATGTTGTATGTGTTCTTATCACGTTCTATTGGTTCGAATTTGTATGTGTGATGCATGTATGGATTTCAAAAGTGTTAACGTTTGTGGATTTTAATGTCTAATCCATTTGTTGTATTCAAATTCTATTTCTAATCACTTCATTTAGTTTTATTGTGCATTTGATTTCGTACTAATGTTGTTTTATTCAATTGCAGGTATGGAGAACGTTGGGGAGTACGAGTTGTTGGACCCAGTGATTGATGCGACTCATCGGAGTCGCTTGGCCATCTTGCCACCTCCAGACGACGAGCCACCGTTCGAGCTTAGTGCCCTTCACTTGCGGACCTCAATGAGAGTATGGCGGGTCAACCCATGATGGATTCCCAAGTTTGTACACTTTTCCCATACTTCCCTTACTATATCTTGTATGTGTGAACCAATAGTTGTTACAATGTTTTCCTATAGGCTGAGAGCGGCAGGGTTACTGCCTATAGCACAGACGGTGGAGGTGATTGTCGCTGATGCACAGGATAGGTGTGGTGCCTCTAGGAGGTTCCCGTACGATAGGAGCTTGCTTAGCGCTTTGGTAGATCACTGGTGACCGGAGATGCACACATTTTACCTCCCGTGCAGTGAGATGGCGCCGACACTGGAAGACATGAGCTACCTTTTGGGCCTACCTTTCACCGGGGATGAGGTAGTGCCTGACAATGTCCACCCAGAGTGGTGGACGGAGCTCCTAGCCCGGTTCGTGGGCGTGCTACTCGCTGAGCATGGCTACACACATTTCACTTCTACGCACGGTCCGATGCAGTAGTGGCTGATATAGTTCTACATAAGTAATAGTAACTTTGTCTAAATTTTATTTCCTTATCTCTTAAAGTTGTGAAACTAACCATTACTTTCTGCAACCCGAGAGGATGGCAGATGGAGCAGGGGAGTACGTTATTAGTTGCCACTTCGAGGCATACCAGCTGTGACTCTTCGGCTGGGTTTTGTTTTGCTCCTCCCACAGGGCCACCGTTGATAAGCATATGATCCAGTACGTGAGGTCAATCGCAGACGCTGACATTGAGGAGATCCCGCAGCTAGCGTGGGGACTAACTGTATTGGTTGCCACGTACTGGGGTCTTTGCGACGGTTGTCATCGCGTGGGGGGACTGGTCCATTCTCGCGGGGTGTCCTCTACTACTTCAGGTTTCGTCTTTCGAGAGGTTCCAGATCAGCCAGCCACAAATGGATTTGGGACCCTACAAAATAGGATTCTACGATGCCCCTGATGACGACGTCGACTGTCCTACCATGGGGACGTTGTGGTGTCGCCGACAGGTTAGTAAAATGACCTTTACCATGAATTATGCAATAATTTTATAATTTTTTGTCTAACTTTGGACTATTGCTTTTTTGCAGCCGACTTTCACGCCTGTCACATCACACACTTCATACCTTGAGGACATAGCGATGTTCGACTAGTTGACAGATGATCGTATCATCTGACGTCCTTACCTCCCAGAACTGGTAAGTGCGCGAGCACCTCATGGCCTCTCCCTACGATGCACCCGTGATGCCGCCTTCAGGTTGACACGACGCCACATGGTGTTCGATGTCTATGTCGAGACATACACTGTGCACCGTGTCATGAGGCAGTTCGGCCTTCGTCAGGTCTTCCCTGTCCCCACAGGTGAGGTTGTCCCACCAAGCGTTCACACGTGAGTGCTCTTCTACGTCAATTCCAATTGCATTCTTTTTTACGATGTTCTCGCTACTAACATCAATGCTCTTGTTCTCATGCAGGCTTACATTGAAGGGTTTTGTTGGTGGCGCGAGCTGGGCAGCACGTATGTTGCCTCATACTCAGTAGTGGGCGCAGGCATTGGCGGACGTTCATGAGGAGGCTACCCTGTATGACCCCAGCACGTACAACGAGTAAATCTAGTGGTTTAGTCCACGCACATGCATTCATGTTGTGCGTGTCATTGACTCGCCTCCTAGACATGTTCCCTCCACAGCGGACACCTACCCTAGGCAGCCGAACCAGGCGTTTCATCGCTTGGTTAGTACTTCTTTGACATGCCATGTAATATATCGTTACTGCAATTGTACGAACTAACTAGCCTTTCAATGCGTGTGTAGAGCGACCTTACCAGGGAGGCCATGGAGGAGGTGGATGCACTGCTAGCACGAGTAGGCCGAATAGACTGGCTTGAGGTCATGATGGACTTCTTGAGAGGGACGTTGCAACGTGTACGCTAGAGGGCCGGTCGCATCGTCCAGCTTACGTCCTGTAGGAGGCCTAGGGACAACGACGTCGTACAGGTTCACAGAAGTGCCTTAGCTATACGGGGTCGACACATGCCCCAGGTCGTAACTGGGACATCATGCATGCAGACGGCCACCCTCTGGACGTGCCAGGGGGATCTAGTTGGCAGTGTTACGCGTCGTACGTCCCCATGACTACAGGTACACCTCATGGTCTCCTTTCATCTATTATGTTCTTCATACTATGTGCTGTATTAACATGAAAACTTTGTTAATAGTGGCCCATCTAGCACTAGACCAGAGCGCGAGCACCTCCGCTAACTACTCTTTGCTTGACGACACCGACTTGGACTTCTTTGTAGATCCTTACCAGCAGCCCACAGGTGCGGTCCTTGGTCCCTCCCAGCTCGCCGATGCACCCGGCCTAAGTCAGCCGTCATAGGACGTCTTCCCTACTCCTACAGCACCAGTACAGCCTGCTAGGAGTACTCATGGACAGGCCTCTGATCAGCTGACGTATACCTCTAGGCATGTGCAGCGACGTAGGGGGCCTAGGACTACACGAGGAGTAGCACCGTGCTGGGTCCCAGTTAGTTTTTTCCTTTCATACACGATATACTAAACATAATATGGTGCTTTATTTTCTCAGATTATGTAATATTCAGCTATGGTATTTTGTTTTCTTAATTTATTTTCTATTACGATATCATTTATGTACTATGATATTGCCTAACAAATGGTAAAAATATCCCCCACTAATGCCTGAAACATGGTTAAAATATTTTGTACGGTGCAGTTGTAAACTTAAAAGAAAACTGGACCGCAACCGTGTAAATTGCATGATCACTTAAGCCTTTTCGGCATCCCCTAAAATAACATGTTTAAATTTCCAAATTATCGATGAATAGCCCACAATCACCCTTTCATACATGTACTACCGTAATCTAGAAAAAGATCCTACATAAAACTTGTTTTGCATCTGCATCCTGCCAAACCAAACACCCTAAAGCATCCATCACCTTTTGAAATGAAAAGTGACAACACTCTACTCACCGCATTCTGCTTTTTCAATCCTATTAGACAATACATTGTCAGCAGCATTCTCAACCCGATTTCAGTATTTGGGGCAGCGTGTTGTCAAATCGGCCTAAGAAAGCTGCTGCCAGCCTGTTTGTCACATCGGCCTGAAAAACTGAGGTGGCAACATGCTGCCTATTGATTTCTCAGTTCGATTAGTCACATCTACCTAAAAAGGTGACGAGACGCGACGCCCGTTATCACATAGCAGCATACAACACACTGTTTGTCTCAGAGTGAAATGATAACACCTTGCAACCCACCGCTTTCTCCGACCTAAACGACAACACGCTGCAACCCGCTTTTTTAGACCTAAGTAAGATATAAAACCACCCACCACCCAAGTAGCTCTTCTTCCCAACTTCAACCTGCACCCTATTGCAATCACAGATCGAGGAGGAAGCTCAAGTTGAGGGAGGGGTAGACGGGGAATACTATAAAAGGCCAAATTGTAGGCGCACATATACAGCTCCCACTCACACTTCACTATGGCTAGATCCTCTATCAAAGCATTCTCGTGGATACCAGATAAAAGCACCATAACCCTTCATTACACGTTAAAAGTTACACGTAATAGGAATGATGATCCGTTCAAGGAGGAGAACCTAAGTACAGTGGTGTCCAAATTGCAAGAGTGGCATCTGACATTATCGAGGCATAACGTGACAACCTCTAGCCTGAACCTTTTGACCTCCGATGACCTCAAGACGCACTTGCAATAGTGGCGTCAAAGGTATTTCAGGGTGTGCAAACTAGCCAACCACTTATCTGCTACAGGTTTCTCTATGAGACTTTATAGGGTACTGATGCTGCCCAATCAGTATGCAGAGCATGTTAAGGTTAGTTATTTTCTTTTTGTTCACCCTACTAATCTTTTTAGCATATCCATAAGTCTTGTGTGTTATCATTCCCGAAGGATGAAGAGTTACTAAACAAAGATATCCCAGAATTTGCAGCGATGTATATACTCTTTGGCGGTGGTGTAATGCCTGGTTCACGCAAAAGACGTAGAAGAGGATCTAACTGGAGGGGTAGAGGTCCACCTAATACTGTTGCAGCAGCAAGTTCAAGTCG